>JAKLMF010000361.1:0-17790 GCA_022813555.1 Botryosphaeria agaves | reverse complement strand
GTCCAACCAAGCTAGTTCAACAGCGACAAGGACTACATCCTCAGCCCCTGTTACGTCTAGCGCAATGATGAGCAGCTCATCGAGTTCTTCCAGTAGTTCCATTACTTGCAACCCCCTGGTTGACTATGACTGCCCGGCGCCGCCCGTGAGCATGAGCGCAAGTGCTTCAGCCTCAAGTTGTGCCTCGCTTACAGGGTACAATCTGCCAATCCCGTCGTCAAAACGTGGCTTGGTACACGTCTCAACCACGCACGTCGAGGATTACGACGTCTGGGTACAGCCAGGGTCTGCTGTTACATGGTACTATAACTACGGATGGAAGCCCTCGCCTGTGTATGCCAACAATCCAAAACTCCAGTTCGTGCCGATGCTCTTCGGCGATTTCGACAGCACTTTCACTGCCGATGTAATAGCTCAGATCCAGGCCTGCCAGAATATATCGCATGTCCTGGCTTTCAATGAGCCTGATGGGCCGTACTACTATGGCGGCAGTCAGATTGACCCTGTTGTAGCGGCTGCCAGGTGGAAGAGTGACATAGAACCATTGAAGGCGTATGGCGTCCAGCTCGGTGCTCCGGCCGTGACTGGATCTCAAGGCGGTGTGGCTTGGCTTCAGCAATTCTTCACGGCCTGTAATGGAGGCTGTAGCGCGAGCTTCCTGCCACTCCATTGGTATGGCGACTTCCAAGGTCTGGCGAGTCATATCGGGCAGTTGCATTTTCTGTACCCGAACATGTCGCTGTGGCTTACAGAGTTTGCGGATGCGAACGACAACTTGGCCAGTACCCGGTCGAACTTTAATTCCGACATCTCCTACATGGACAATTCACTTCCATATATCACACGGTATTCGTACTTTGGATCATTCCGAAGTGACGTCTCCAATGTAGGAGCAAACGCCACCATGCTTGACTCGTGTGGTAGGATCACGGATATTGGGGCCAGCTATCTTGGCATCCCCAGCCTTGCTAAGGGATATGTTCCATCAGCCAGTTCTTGTACTCTCAGTACAAGCGTGTCTAGGAGTACAACCTCGGTGATTCCTAGCAGTACGAGCCTTCCAGCAACAACGACCACGAGTACGGCTGCGACCACCACCGCAACCGGCGCTCAGGTAACGCGCACAGTTCCGTCCGCGGGCTCTTTCGTACACATTGGCTGTTACAATGAGAGTGCTTCAATCGGCGCTGGCAGGACATTTAGCGGAGCCTCGTTTGATAACGCCACTAACTCTGTCGAACTCTGTGCAGCGTTTTGCGCCTCGTACCAGTATTTCGGCGTTGAGTACAGTTCTCAGTGCTATTGCGGAAACTCTATTGCTACCGGAGCGGGCCCTGACACTGGTTGCACCTTCCCTTGCAAGGGCAGTCAGTACGAGTACTGCGGTGGTGGCAATCGTCTCAACGCGTACGCACAAGCTTCAGTGGCCAGCTCTATGGGTGTCGCGATGCCCTCTAGCACGATTGCAGCCTCGACCGTATCGTCAGCCATGATGACCAGCTCAAGCGCAGCGGTGTCTTCGTCAGCAGTGGGACAGAGTCCCACGACAAGCTCGTCAGCAGCAGGTGCAGTGACGACAAGCTCTTCAGTAACTGGCGCAGCGGCGACTAGCTCTTCAGTGGTTGGTGCAGCGGTGACAAGCTCTTCACTAGTAGGTGCAGCGACGACCAGCAGTTCGGTTGGTGTGTCAAGCAGCAGCCCAGCCAGCATGTTAACCAGCAGTTCGACGGTGCCGTCTCCGGCTTCACCGTCGTCTTCAAGTTCCAGCTTCAGCGGTCTTCATCTACCTACCCCCACGTCGCTCTTAAGCAATGTGTACAACGACGATGACGATGACTATACTACTGTCACGCTCCCATTCCAGATGAAGATTTACAATACTCTATCGAGCACAGCAAACCCGTCAACCAACGGAGTAAGCACATCCTCTCACTTTCTCATCTATCCTACGCATCAACTGACATTGTGAACTAGATTCTCGCCCTTGGTTCCGGTTCTTCTCAGTACGAGGTCATCAACTTACCCACAAACGCTCTCCCACCAGCCACTGCGTGCCCATTCTGGGATGATCTCAAGGTCTCTGGCGAGTCAACCGATGGCATCTGGTACTATGCGAACTCGACATTCGCCATGTTCGAGTGGCGCCTGCACCGATCATATGACCAAACAGGGGCAGATCCGTACCAGTTCACTCTATCATACTCTACGACAAACCCGGGCGTATTTACCTTTAGATACTACCAGGTTGGAGGCATTGCTTCGGACGGGTATCAAGGTTTGAGTGCATCGATAGGCATTCAAGGTGATCAGACTTGTGAGTGATCGGACTTCTCAGAGTTTATCAATGTCTTTCTTTACTGACCGTGTTGTAGCCATTGCTGAGCAGTTCTCTTACGACACCGCCTCCGTTCCTGCCGGCACTGCGGTCACGTGCAATGCCAACACGGGCGGTTCTTGCACGAGCGGAACGTTTACGATGTAGGGTCATGGATTTGTCGAGAGTTGAGTGGGGGAGGATATCTACTTGCACAAATTTGTCATGTGCGCCATGTCTTTCTACGCATTGGGGTAACGTAGGCATATGGCTGTGGATTCTGGGAAGAATCATGATTTGAATTGGATATCGTGCGTGGTCTGGCGCAATATCCTAGTAGGCGTAGCCATAGTCATTGTCGTCGAATGCTGTTTCGGTTTTACATTACCGCTCCTGGCGGATCTGTACGACTTGCCAGATGCGCTCCCATTTAATCCTGGCTGTGGCTAATACTCATCAGACCTATGAGATTTGTTCATCAGCAACTAGTATCTTTCGATCAGCCACACCCGTCTCTCATCTTCTGGCATCTCAGCGAGCATCTTCTGCTCGTGCCTCTTCATGATGAGGTAGTGTTCGACCAAGCCTTCCGCCAGAACCTCCTTCAACTCTTGATCCTGCTCCAAAGCACGCAGTGCAGTATCAATGTCCTTCGGCAACCGACGCTCGATGCCATACTCACGCCTCTGCTTGTCGTCCATCTTACTAGGATTGTCTGCGTCGCCCCCGATCAGTCCAATCCAAACACCGTCTGAGATTCAACACATATGAATCCAAAAGAGCGTTCAATCCACTTACAAGGACAATCCCTAACCTCCACTCCCCCTCCCCTCAACCCCACCAACCCCGCCCCCACCACCGCCGCAACCGCAAGATACATATTCGCCATCCCATCCAAGCACCTAACCTCCCACCTCCCCGCTTCCACCCTCCTCAACGGACACTCCCTATTCTGCGTCCCCCAAGCCACCCACGTGCCCCCCGTCCAACTATCATCCACCACCCTGTCATAGCTCACCCCCTCCGGCAGCGCAAACGCACAGACAGCCTCCAAATGCCCCACCACCCCCCCAACCCAGAACCGCATCTCGACCTCCTCGCTCGGCGCCAGCCCCCCCGCCTCCCCATCCACCGCGTTCAGCGACACGTGCGCGTGCGCCGCCGTGCCGACGCCGGGCAGCGGCATCGGGTGCAGGGTCGCGCGGATTCCGTGGGCGGCCGCGATCTGGTGCACGACCTGGCGCGCCTGGACCAGGGTGTCGATGGCGGCCAGGGCCGGCAGGGGCGGGAGCACGAGCTCGTACTGGCCGGGCCCGGACTCGGAGTGGAGTTGCTGGAGGGGGATGCCGATGGCGTCGAGCTCCGCGGTGATCTCGGCGAGGAGAGGAACGCCGTGGAGGATGTCGTCCGGGGTTAGGGTGCCCCAGGCGTGGTTGGTTGTTAGGGGGGTGTATTGGGGGGTGGAGGAGGTGGTGGGGGAGGAGGGGGAGGCGGGGGTGCGACGGAGGAAGGTTACTTCGATTTCGAAGCCGAGGAGGAGGGAGATGTTATGTTGGGATTCAAGGGTGGTGAGGAGGCGTTGGAGGCCGGTGCGGGGGCACTCTTTGAGGGGTGAGCCGGACTCGGAGCGCCAGAAGGCGAGGACGGTGGCGGAGGAGAGGGGGTCTTTGCTGTGGGTTTTGCGGAGGGTGGAGAGGTCGGGCTCGATGTAGATTTGGCCGGTTGTGTTGCTGGCTGCGGTGACGGTGTCGTTCTGAAGTGTGCCCGTGTTGCCTAGGGAGATTCCTATGCGTGAGCCTTTGGTGATGATGCGTTTGAACTCGGCAATCGGTAGGATACGGCCGCGGAGCGTTCCCATGTAGTCGAGCCACTGTATGTATACAAACTTGACAGGGTTGCGCTGGTAAAACTCTTCGAAGGCTTGCAGATCGTACACTCCTGTGGAAGACCTATTCTGTTTCGTCTGGCTCCCAGAGCGCTGGTCAAGCTTTGCGTTGATCATCAACCGCAACCCCAGATTGTACAGTTTGTTGGAGTTGTTGAACAGTATGTCTTTGACCAACTCAGTAGCTTGACCTGTGGTGAGGTCTTTTTTGCGTACCATTTCTGGCAACACCTTTGGCTGGCATTAGCATTAACTTCATGCGTCCGCTATGAGACAACACGATATGAATGTTCACTAGATACGATGCAGTTGAAGGGACTCCCATGCAGCAGTGTAGTCATGTTGTTTGGTTCGTAGAAAATCTTGCTTGAGCAGGGTCATCAGAAATTGATAAAGGGTGTTGCATTGATCTGTAGGGAACGTTCTACGTTGTTGCAACGCTTTCCAAGAAAGCCAAAATACAACTGCGACAGAAACTGCAAGCCATGATGAAAGGCTAGCCACTGAGCTGGGTCTGCATCAGAAGTAAGTGGAGGCATTCTCACCTCTTCCAGTACTTCCCGAAACTGCTTATTTGCAAGCCAATACGTTTCCGGAAACAGATGGCCGTCCGTCGACCACAGCAGCTTACTAGCCGGAACAAGTTCCATAGATTGGCGAAACACCGAGACCTGCCCGTCTCTGCTGAGCATTGGAAAGACCTCTCCGATATCAAGGTACACGTTCCTGAAGACTGTCGCGAGATACCCGGCTTCGCGTGTATACGGGTACGAAGAGTGAAGTAGCACGAAAGGAACGGTAGGATACTGCTCGATCAATGGCTGCAGATACGCCGGGTTCGAGCGGAGGAGGTTGATGTCGGAATCGCCCAGGCCGGTGTGGAATTGAATAGGTTTTGTGGCATCACTGCCCGCTTCCTTGAGAAGCTCTAGTGTGGTGTAAACCAAGATGTCGTTCAGTTGTTTTGTACAGATCTTGTATTCTTTTGTCTTGATGCACTGCACTACGTAGTCCTTCAGTGGTTCACCTTTGAAGAGACCCTTGTAAGATACGTCGAGGCCGGTTCTGTAGCACACGACGGATTTGAAACCAGCGACATGCGGGTTGTTGATGGCGTCCCGAATGTGGTCGACGAAATCATGTATGAATGCATCGAACATATGTTCATAGGATTTGTGTTCGGTGCTTGTTTCTTACATGCGACCCATTGTTAGTGCATAAAATCTCGTGAGAGCAGCAGTTGAAATGTTGATGATATCAGATGGGAGTATCCTCGCTCTCTCAATCCACGGTTGAATTGTTGATGTTCATTAATGTACTTTTGGAGAGTCTCACCTGTCACATCGTCCAAATGCTCTTTCATAATCGATTCCGCTACGGTCTCAATTCGTACGATCCGCTTCGTCGGTGCTTGAGTAAACTGATCATGCCAATCGTACGGGTGGACCTTCTTATGCCCTTCTATGCCACCTAGACCGTCATCCATAAGTATCGAATGCGTACCCTCCAGGCATTTCCGCGTCAACTCGTCTGCGCGCGTCTCGAGCCATTCCGCCCGCTTCTCCAGAACTGCTGCCCAATCGGCGTTCTCGTCACATTCGTAGAGCTCTCTCAGCTGTCTAACAGCCCGCAAATGCGGTAGCGACTTGAACGCGTCTTTCAATGCCTCTCCTTGCGCCTCGGTTGTGATGGTCTCGAAGGGAAACGCGTCGAGCTCGTCCGGGAGGAGAATGTTATGTGCATGGTTATCAATGAGCGGGCAATTCCGAATTATATCTATGAGGCCTGTCATTTGCACAAGCTGTTAGATGTCAAGAGTCAATGAGTACAATACCTAGTAAGGTAAACAAAGCATACAAGGGCCGTCGCGAACCATGCTTGTTCCCCAACCCTGCAAGTCATCGTCATACGAATATAGTTGCAGAAATAGTGAGACAGTTCAGCTGCCGGTCTATGCATGATCGTATACCAGGATTTCTGCAGTCGAACCTGTGACAAAGTGGTTTCCATGCTCAACTCGTGCCGTTTCCAACAGTCGCACATCTTCTTGCTCTTTTTCAGACCTAGCTATGGTTACTACAGTACAAGTCCCTGAATGCCTTCCAGACCCCGCAATGCAAACGACATGATATCACACTACCCAACTATCTTAGCACACCACCATTGTGATCTCGTGCATATCCACCACACTTCCCAATCATAATCACTCATACCCCTTCGTAACCTTCGTCCCCCTCTTAAGCACCGCCTCCCTCAACCTCTCAAACACCGCCTTCCTCTTCGCAGCCTTAGCATTATACCTCCTAATCTCCTCCTCCCCCACCTCCCTCACCCGTCCCCCGCCATTCACACTCGCCCCCAACCGTGCCGGACTCCCCCTAACACTACTCTCCGGCGTATAAAAGAGCCCATACGTTCCCTTCCTCCCGGAGCTGGGCGTAACAAACGGGCTCCCCTCGCGACTCTGCGCATCCCCCAGCCCCAGCGCCGCCATACTCCCCTCCAACGACGACCCACCACCCCGGGGCCCCCCCTTCAGTCGCCGGACCTGCGCCTCCAGCACGTCCAGGTCACTGCTCTTCTTCTCGACCATGGCGGTCATCTTGAGGATGGTGTTCGTGACGGCCTCGACGGTCGGCTGCGCGGGTCTCATCCCGGCGCCGCCGCCGCCGCGGCCGGGCAGGGAGGCGAGCTTGGCCTTGAGCACGCTGATGCCTTCCTCGGCTTCGGCGAGCCGCTTGGTGAAGCTGGTGAACAGGGTGCGCAGGTCTGCCTGCTGGGCGCTCTGGTCTGGCGAAAGCGGCGCGGCCTTGGCGGCGGCGAGTTTGGACGGGTCGCGGGCGGCGTCGAGGCTGCGGCGGAGGTCGGTTGTGCGGGCTCGCAGGCGGGAGGTCTGTTTCTGCAGGGTGGAGAGCGAGGAGAGCTTGGAGGGGGGGTCGGAGATGCGGCCTTCGTCGAGGGTACGCTCGAGGTCGTTTTCGATGAGGGCGAGGTCCTCGATCTCGACCAGGCACCAGTCTTCGTCTTCCTCGAGGTCGTCGCGGGTGCGCTCTCTGTCGTAGCCCTCGGAGTGGCCGGCGATGAACGCGGCTAGCGAGCGTGCATTCAGGCCTAGTGTGTCGAGCATGGAGTTGATGTCGCGGTATAAACGCTCAATCTGTCCAGCGATGTCCTCTTTCTTGACCGTGCCGGCGTAGTCTTGATGCGCGGTGAAGGGCTCGAGCTTCTTAGTGGGCTGGACTGGGGAAGCGAGTTCTTCACGGATGCGCTCATCTTCGTCGTCGCTTAGGTCGGCCACTTCCGGCTCAGACGGAGGTGGTGGTGGAGTTCGGGAGACTTGACGCGAGACCGGTTTCGCAGCAGGGACAGCTAGCGACCGGCCCACAGGAGTAGATGCCGAGCGGACGGGGCTTGGAGAGCGAGGACTGCTCTGAGCGGTAGCAGTCGGAGGTGCGAATGATATAGGGGCTTTGGGAAAGCCGGCGGGTGTGTTGGACACCGCAAAGGGTGCGCGAGAGGGGAACCGCGGCGGACTAGGAGATCTTGTCTGCTCCTGTGGTTTGGATGGAGCCTGGAAGGACCATGAGGGTTTCGGTTGGGTGAAAGAAGCGGGAGGAGGGGCAGCTGGAGTTTGCGACTGAGCACCAGGTATGGCTTCGCTGAACCACGCTGGCTTCTTTACTGTAGAGGGGTCTGGAGGTAGAGGTGCGTCGTCTTCCACCTGACTGTCTTCATCGTCCGCTGCAGACGATAATGGAGAAGATGAGCCTGGAGCCTCTACTGGAATAGCAGGACTGCCAGCTAAAGCAGGTATCTCGTCCTCCTCTTGAGACGGCCGTTCAGCCTTTGGTGATTTGGAACTCTGTGGCAACGGCGCCGCTGGCGGACTCTCAGGCGCTGGTGACGCCTCTTTAGCTTTAGTAGGTTCTGCAGGCTTGGTGGGCGGAAAGAATGGAACCCGTTCCGCGGCACCTTCTACGAAGCCACCAACACGCGGAGGCGCTGCAGCCTTCGGAGGGGAGGCAGGCGTGGTGGACACGTCGTTGAGCTTCGGCTCTTCCTCTGTTCCCGGTTCTTTCTTGATAGGGGTCGCAGGAGTTGCAGGTTTGGCCTCTGACAAGCCATTGCCGAAACCTGAGCCAAAAAAGGAATTGCCTGATGGCTTCGCAGGTGTGGGCTCATCATCGTCCGATCCAGGAGTATCTTTAGCGGTGTCTTTGAAAGTTGACCCTAGTTTGAAGCCACCAGAGGGGAGACCAAAGAGGGTTTGCGGCTTGTCCGACGGCGCAGCTTGAGCTTGCTTGTTCGATGTCGTGTCTTCCGCATCGCCCATACTGGCTTCTTGTGATTGCGGCGCAGCAGCTGATGGGGTGCCGAATATCGACTTGGCTGGCTGCGCCGGAGTATTATTGGATGGGAGTGCGCCGAACACCGACTGGCCGCTGCCCGCTGTTGAACCACCTGCACTCGAATCAATCGTGACTGTTGAACCAAAACTAGGTTCCGTAGACATACCAAAACTTGCACTCGGCGTAGTTGTCGATTGACCAAAGCTGGAGAATGCTGGTTGTGTCGGCTTGGATTGTTGGCCGAGGCTCACAAAGGGTGAAGCGGCGGCAGCATTGTTGGTTCCTAGGCTGGCGAACGGTGATGATGCTGTATTGCTGGTCCCTCCCCCCAAGGTTGCGAACGGTGATGCCGTAGCTGCGCTCGCTCCGCCAAACGGATTTGCAGGCTTTGGGGCATCGGTATTCGAAGGCTGCGAGGCTCCAGCTGATGCCCAAGGCGAGGACTTGTTCCCTAACCCGCCTGCGGCTCCAAATGCGCTGCCACCACCACTCGCTGCGCCGAATGGAGTAGAAGAGCCAAACATCGGCTTGCTCGCGGGTGTTGACGCAGCTCCAAATGCTGGTTTGCCGAAGGTGGCCCCGCCGGTCTGTAAGGCGTTGCTGCCACCAGCCTGAGAACCCCATGGAGACTTGTTCGCTCCTAGGGCCGAAGCGCCACCAAAAGCGCCAGCTGACGCCGGCGTGCCGAAACTGGGTGCACCAAAAGCAGGGGCAGGGGGTTTGCCGAAGGAAGCGAAAGCGTTAGGCTGTGGAGTTGGTGATGCGGCACTGGCGAAAGGCGAAGCCGAAGATTGAGGTTGCGCAGCAGCTGGGGTAGATTGGGCTCCTCCAGCTGCAACCAGTCCAGGATAAGCGGTCTTCTGTCGAATCGAGTCGTTGTATACCACCCACCACGCGCAAAGAACACCCTCGTGGTTGAGCACTACCAATTCAGGCAGGGGCGTGGGTGACTCCTCAAGTTCGTCCGACGGTATCGGTTTCGGTACTTTGTTCTTGCTGGACAGGTCTAAGGCCATGCCGATAGGTGAGGTGTCCATCATCTCGTCTGACACCGGCAGCTGCGCACGTCGTGAGTCGTCTGCCATTGCTGTAGTCGTATACGTGTTGGTGACCGGCATGTCGCGCGATAGTGGCGCCTCTGAACGCGTGATCAGGCCGACATCGCCAGACGCAGTGCACGACACGATCAAAATGTCGCTCAAGCTGGGAGGGAACTCTCGCAGACGCGCGAAGAAGTGATGTGGTGGATAGCGTTGCATCCCAAATGGCGGACATGGGTCCGGTAGCTTGTGGAATGAATAGTTTGAGGTGCCCTTTTCACGATGTACTAGATGGAAGACCGACTCCGGCTGGCTATCAGTGCTGGCCTGGGCCGAGGTGTGTACAGTGAGAAAGTCATCGTTGGCAAGCCAGAAGATCGAGGACACTACAACATATCAGCAAAGGCGCAACTTCTGCACTCAAAAATCTCACTCACCATGCTGATCACCCTGCAGCTGAGGAGGCCGTGGTACCTCGGCCTTGCCCACACCCTCTGGTGTCATTTGAAATGCTGTCCCGTTACCTAAGCCGGCCACCAGCTGTTTGCCTCTAGCACTCCACGAGATACAGCTGACACCTTCCTTGAGGATTGGTCCGTTGGACCCATTCACCAACTGCCTGTCCTTCAGGTTCGCAAGCAGCAGCTGGCCATTCGTTAGGACTATGGAGAAGAGATGCGCAAACTCCTGGGCCGGATTCGGGGCCAAGGCGCGCACCGCAACTCCATTCGTCGCGAGCTGGAACGCGGACTCTTTGCTGCCTTGTAGTATGGCCTGCACATCGTAGACTGCCAGTCCACCACCGCTCTCGGCGCATATGACCAAATAGTTCTCGTCTGCCGAAAATGCAACTTGCGAAACGCGCGGAACGGATATGGTAGCTTGCGGAGTAAAGGCCTTGATGTTGTGCTCTACCGTCCCTTCAGCTGACGTGAAGGCTTGCCGTACGTCATCAGCGCTTGCGACAACAAGAGAGTCTGGCCCGGCCGCAGCTATCAAGCCTTTACCGGAAGCTATGCTAAGGAGTGAGGATGTAGGAGGTGGTAGATTGTCGGCAGGCCACGCTGATGGCAGGAGTCGAAGCTTTCTCTCGCCGGCGATTGACAGGAATCCGAGAGACTGTGAGAGAGGTTAGCGAGGCTCTGTGAGCGATGCACCACTTTGAACATGGTAGATAAGCTCTGCCTACCTCTGTTGTGATCTCCTCCAAATCCTGTGCTGCCTGTGACTGCGCGTCTGAACTGCCCCCGGCACTGGCAGCGTTCGCGAAGCTGAAAGCCATCTTTGCCTTTAGATACTCCGGTCCAAGCTCTTGCGAAGGTGTCGGAGGACCAGGAGGTTGTTCTACTTCTAACGAGTGTCGCCCTTCTGGAGCGGCATGTGTGATGTTGATGCTGCGCGGTGCGAGGGGATGCTTGGGAGGGCTCGCGCGGAAGAGGTCAAGGAACTTTTGTTTGGAAATTGTGTTGTCGGTGGGTTGACTTGAGCTCTCGAGTTTGAGAGCAACAAGTCAAGCTTGTCTTCCTTGTGAATTGCGGCGGGAGAAATTCCGGGGCTGCAGTCTCGCGCGCGTCAAGGCGTCAGTCAGCTTCGTGATTGGGGAGAGCTGCAAACAGGCGACAACCACAGCTTCATCATCAGAGCCGCAACACCAACCCAAACCTTCACCACTACAGCTTCCGTCTCGCCCCTTCCTCATTCACCGCTTCTTCTCCACTATCTGGCCAAGCTTCCTCAACGCCAACTGCCCTCCGTTCACCTCTGCCTGGCCACTCCGACGAGCATCTACATTCGCCATGCCCGGCTTCGACTTCTCTAACTACAACCGCAATGCAGCTCTGCACGCTCAGGGCGTACCGCTACCTAAAGCCACTAGCACAGGTACAACCATCGTAGGGTGCCTGTTCGATGGCGGAGTGGTCATCGCAGCGGATACAAGAGCAACTAGCGGACCCATAGTAGCAGACAAGGTACTACACACGCAGTTCCCAGCTACCATACATCATCCGTCCTTCACTCGAAGACAGTCACTCTCTGGACATCTGAACTAACCACCATCTATCACCAGAACTGCGAAAAGCTGCACTACATCGCCCCTCAAATCTGGTGCGCCGGTGCTGGTACCGCCGCCGACACCGAGTTCACCACCGCCCTCATCTCCTCGAACCTCGAACTGCACGCGCTCTCCACCGGCCGCAAGCCACGCGTCGTCACCTGCATGACGCTGCTCAAGCAGCATCTCTTCCGCTACCAAGGCCACATCGGCGCCTACCTCGTCGTCGCGGGCGTCGACCCCACAGGCAGCCACCTCTTCACCGTGCACGCGCACGGCAGCACCGACAAGCTGCCCTACGTGACGATGGGCTCCGGGTCACTGGCCGCGATGAGCGTCTTCGAGACGCAGTGGAAGTCCGGGCTGGGCCGCGACGACGCGGTGAAGCTGTGCTCGGACGCCATCCTGGCGGGTATATTCAACGACCTGGGCAGTGGAAGTAATGTCGATGTGTGCGTCATCACGGCGGAGAAGGCGACGCTCATGCGGAACTATATCAGGCCGAATGAGCGCGAGAAGAAGATGAGGAACTATCGGTTCAAGAGGGGTACGACGGCGGTGCTGAATGAGAAGGTGATTACGAGGGAGGAGATTAGCAAGTATGTGACGGTGCAGGAGCTTGGGGATGAGGGGGTTGTGGCGGCGGCGGAGAAGATGGAGGTGGATTAGTGGAGGATGGAGAGGGAGAGAGTTGCATGAGTATGGCGTTGAGGCTTGGAAGGGATGTACTATATCAGGAGCTAGCTTTGGGATGCTTGTGACAGCTCCTTTTCCGGTATAGAGGTCAAAGAAGTAGAACGTGTTTCACTGGAGTGTCTATCTTGCATCCGAGAAGCTTATGACAACAGGAGTAAACCCCTCATCGTGCACCTCAATCCGCTCTCGAGCCTCCATGCCCTCCGTCACCAGCACAATCTCCGAAACCACCGCGTCAGCCCTCTCCACCGCAGCCTTCTCATCCTCCCCCACCGCCGTCCTGACAACCAGCCGTGGCCGCACTCCTCCCCCCACCGCACCCGGCACAGGCGCAGCCATATCCAACACCCCACTCACCCCTTCCTTCGCCTGGACCCGCTCATCCAAGATCGCCGCATACGCCTCCAGAAACGCCTCCGCCCTCTTCCCCGCAACGACAACCTCCACCCCTCCCACCCCAACAGCCCCACACGGATGCGCCGTCGCCTTCTCATCCCCCGGCACCCTCAACCCCCTCGGCGTAACATCATGGCAGAAAAACGGCACGCTCCTCCTCGCCACGCCCTCCGGAAACGTGACCTGCCACTTCACCTCCTGCCCATCCCCCCTCCTTCGCCCGCCCTCAACCGCCTCCGCGTACGTGACACCCAGCGCGGAAGCAGTCTCGTTCCCTACGAGCCTCTGCCGCATATCAGCCAAGTCGCCAACATCCGCAGAGGTCAAAGCCCAGTCGATAACCCCGAACCTCTTATCCCCCCACCAGTGCCCCTCGCGGTGTTGGGGCAGGTCGTCGACGAAGGCGATGAGTTCGATGTAAGTGCCGTCGCGGAAGCAGATGAGTTTATTTTCAGTTTTGCCGTCGGCGTGGCGGCCGCCGGGGGTCAGGATGAAGTTTCGTGTGAGCCAGGGGGGCGGGTGGGAGAGGTGGGAGGAGGGGAGGAGGATGATTAGGTGGTCGAGGGCGAAGGTGGGGGGCATTGTTGGAAGGGTGGGAGGGGGAAGGGAGGAGATGGAGATGGAAAACAGGAGAGGGAGAGATGGTGAAGTTGTAGACGTTGCTCAAACAGCTTTACAATGATCTTATATGCTTTGACTCATAGCTAGAATCCGGCTTGTGGAGTGACTATTTTTGGACCTACTTGTAACTTAATTGAAGGAAATCGTCTGTGTTATTGTAAATGATCACCAGAATACTTCGGACACTGGCTTTCGCATTCTTCATCGCGAACCTTATGTTCGTCAAGTTGCGAGCATCTGGAGGTTTGTAGACCGACCTCGCGCGTGCTTCACACGCTAAGCCCGAAGTGGATAGGTGGAACATGAGGAGACCAACCGCTAACTAATGGAGAGATGCAGTCCGGGAGGTTAGAAGACACCCAGAACAAGACCTATGCTGTCACTTACCATACCCGTAGATAATGCTCATCGAGAAAGAGACTAAATTGTCTTGAAGGAAGTCTCCTACTATAACCCTGAAGCTGTTTCCAAATAGTAATACATTCCTGACATACAGATTACTGATTCCCAAGATACCAACTTTTGCACAAACACTCAGTAACCTCCCGTGATCCAGACACCAATCCACGACTAACAAGCCCATATAACAGAGTACGACCATCCTCACCCCTTACCTCCTCCTCCCCCTCCCATCCTCGTCCTCCCCGCCAAACTCCAAACTAACCCTCCTCTCCTTCTCCCTCTCCAACATCATCCTCAACTCCTCATTCTCCGCCCTCCCCTCCTCAATCCTCTTCCGCGCCCCGCTCCGATCCAGCAGCCTCGCCTCCCGCTCCGCCTTCAACCGTCTCTCCAACTCCTTCAACCGGTGAATCCACCTCTGCTCGCTCGGCTGCAGCGGCTGGCTCTGGATCACCGGCTGCACGGGGCCCCCCTGCTGCGCCTGCAGCACCTGCACCGCGCTCGTCGAGTGGTGCCGCAGCAGCGTCGCCGCCATGCTGGCGCGCGAGGCGTCCTTGTGGCTGCCACCGGACGGGCTACGCGGGCCAGGGCTGCCCCCGGGCACCTCGAGCGTGGCGACACTGCCCGCACGCTGTGGCTGGTGGGGCATATGGGGCGGCGGCACCTGGTGGTGAAACTGCAGCTCCGCTTTTAAGATCCTGTTCTCGCCCCTCAACTTCCTGAGCTCCTCGCTCTCAACCTCACTGTTTGCCGACGCCCGGCTAGCCGCACGCTTCCCCGCGCCCATCTGCGCCGCGGCGACCGCCTTCTCCAGCCCCTCGAGCCGCTTAGCCCTCACATCGAGCGCGTGCTCGAGCGTCTGGAAGTCCTTCCACAGATCCTTCTCCACACTTCTTATACGGGCGCGGAAGCCGCCGACGATGCCCTCGACCGTCTGCACCGCCAGCACCACGTTCCGGCTGAAGCCGGCCAGGTTGCGCGCGATGACGTCGAGGCTCGGCAGCTCCCCGTTGACGAGGCTGTTCTTCTGCGCCCAGTCCGCGCCGCAGAGCGTGCTGAGCCGGTTCCACAGCGCGAGGAGCAGGTTGTTGCGGTCGAGCAGCTGGTCGCGGTATTGCTGCTCCAGGGCGGCGAGTTTGCGGGCGTCGTGGCCGCGGGCGGTTTTGAGCTCGAGGACGTGCGTCTCGTGCTGTTGGATTTTGCGGAGCTCGGTTTGGTGGGCGCGCTGCGCTTGCTCGAAGTGGTGGAGGTCGGATTTGCGGGCTTGGCGCTCCTTGTCGAGGAGGTCGGAGAGTTTGCGGGATTCGAGGCCGGTGCTTTCGAGGAGGGCGTCGCGGGTGCGGAGGAGGCGGTCTTTTTCGACGAGGTCGTGGCGAGCGTTTTCGAGGTCGTGGACGGTGAGGTCGAGATCTTTCTGCAATTTTGTGATGTCCTATGCGGTTGTGAGTGATCTGGTTGAAGTACAGGAATAATATGACGCATACCTTGAGCAAGCTTGATCGAGTTCCATCAAGATTTCCAAGCGCTTCACGGAGGTTAGTCTCAAGTACTTCAAGCCGCTCCTTCCATGTCGCAGCCTCCTCTTCCTTCGCCGAAAGATTCTTCTTCAGCTTCCTCACTTCGTCCTTTGCAGTCGACGCTTGCGTATTCAAGTCATCCAGCACCTTCTGCACCTCCTCTTTCTCTTGGCTGTCAAGGGTCTCTCGTTGACGCCTCTCCTCAGCAAGACGTTCCTCAAGCTCTCGCATCCCTTCTTTCTCATCTTGGAGGCTAGTCTGGGCAGCATCAAGTGCAGCTTCGAGATCGCCAATTCTTATCTTGTCTCCCTCTTGCTCCTCTCGCAGGAAGGAGATCTCATCCTGGTTCGACTCAGTCTGAACTTCCAGCCGCTCATTCTTCTCCAGCGCTCCACGAAGTCGTTTGTCAAGAGTGTCTAGCTCATTGTTCGCATCTTCCAGCTCTTGCTCCATGCCGCGTATCTTACGCTCGTTCTCAACACGATTATCTTCAAGCGCAACCAAGCTTTCACTCACTCTCTTGATCTCTTGCTGCAACGCACCGAAGTCCTCGTTTCGATGCTCGTAATCTCTTTGGAGTCGCGCCAGTTGCTGTCCCTTCTGATCTATCTCGCTCTCGAGACGTTCTATCTCAGTAAGCGCCTCTTCCTGAAGGTTTTCGAAGTCGACCTCCTTGTCCTGAAGACTCAGCAATGCTTCGTCCCGCTCCGTCTGTAACGCTTGAAGATCCTCGGTGTTTAGACGGTTCTCCTCCTTTAGGTTACGGTTCTCCGCTTCAACTTGCGTGAGTATGTCGAGGTGCGCATTGAGCTCCCTGTCAAGATCCTGATTCAACAACTTGATCTGGGCAATCTCGTCCCGTAGAGCCGCTTGCTTCCTTTCGTACTCGTCCCGCTCAGCGTCGCTGAATTGACTTATCCGGGTAACGCCACTCATTCTGGAAACGGATCGCTGATGGGCCCTTGACACAGACCGCTCAAAGATGCTGTCGCCAGCAATGGACCTCGCGCCATCAGTCTTTCGCTGTGCAAGTTTGAGCTCCTCGATCTCCTGCTGCAACCGCTCCCTTTCCCGATTGCGAGAGGTCAGCATCGAAGTCTGCGCTCCAAGGTCTCGTCGCAGCTCAGCATTTTCGTGCCGAAGTTGCTCCACCACTGTGCTGCTGGAAGCGGTGGCAGGGCGCTCCCTTTCGCTAAGACTGTCAGTATCCACAGAATTAGACCGCCCGTTATAAGATGTGATATGCCGCTTGCTGATGTGGTAGTAGTTCCGCACGTTGTTGGTAGTAGCGTTCGAGGCAGTCTCGCTCTTCATTCGAGCGATCTCCTCACGCAGTCTCTGTGCATCTTCATCGGCTTGCTCTCTCCGAGCCGTCTCGGCTTCCAACAGGTCCTTCCACATTTCCATAGCCTCCTCTACGCCTGCAGTAGGCTCGGAATCTCTCCGCTCGCTCACAGACTTGACGTATTCCGCAAGGCGCCGCTTCTCGACCTCCTTGGCGAGGCTGTCTTCTTGGAGCTTCTCCATCTGTACTTCATATTGGTGCAGACACTCCCGCAAATACATGATCTCCTCCTCCAGCTCAGCTTGCGAGGATCGGCGACTCTTTTCGTCCTCAGAACCGTCGGACAATCGCCTTGCTGTGGCCTGACCATCTTCTTGCGACTGTAGCTTCCGCTCGAGCTCGCGTAATTTGCGTCGCAGAGTTTGGTTCTCCTTCTTCTCATTCGCCAGGTCTGTCTGTAGCTGCACATTCTTGTTGATCATGTCCTTGACGCCTTCATCAGATCGGTTTTGCAGCGCTTGGTCCAGAAAGTGAATCTTGAGCTTGAGGTCAAAGTTCTCCTTGCTCAGCTTGTCAATTTTACTGTTCTGTTCCTTGAGCGTTAGATTGTTTCTACCCCGACCATTGAACGGTGTTCCCATCGTTTGCTTGTCTGACATGTCAGCGTGTTTCTCTCTATACTCTTTCGCGATGGTGTCCGGCACCCGGATATTCTGCACATGTCGCGTGATCACTGTGTCCGTAGGTCCGATAGTCGCGGCTGTACTGGGTCGAGGTGTAGCTGGGGGCGATGGAATATTCGCACCCTCTTCCTCGTCGAGACGTTCCAGATTTCTCTCACCCTGATGTCCTGTGACTATGGAAGTCCCGCTAATGCTTCTTATAGCACGACCTCGAACAGGGGCAGACTCGCTGTAGCCGGACACTGAAGAGGCGATGCTCCCAAGACTCGGTAATCGGGATAGACCGAAACTTGGTCGAACGGAGCTGGAGAGGGAGCTGTTGTATGGAGCAGCACCGCCAGTCTGTAGAGCATAGTCGGCGTTGAGAGTGATCTCGCTAGCAGCATCGTTCGAAAGATCAGAGCGGTTGCTGAAGGATGAGACGGAGGATCGCTGGCTCGCTTGCCGACTGTTCAGAAAGCTTGGACGCTTGTAAAGGTGAGAAGGAGGCATATTGGAGATTGTCGATGCCACAGCACTGTCAAGAGCCACTGTCGGACTGTCTTCTAC
>JAKLMF010000360.1:0-17854 GCA_022813555.1 Botryosphaeria agaves | reverse complement strand
GACAAGGAGGGATTGGCTCAGACACTGTTTGAATCTGCGTTGCCAAAGAACAAGTTGCTGATCTTCCATTGCGAGTTCTCTGTGCATCGTGCACCTCGCATGTAAGTGACCTTTCGACGACGCGAAAGTTGTTCGATGGCTGACATTCATCGAAAGGGCTAAGCACATTCGCCAGCACGACCGCAAGTTCAACGCTGCTTGTTACCCAAAACTGACATACCCAGAGGTATATATACTCGACGGAGGTTACAGGTCCTTCTATGACAACCACCCTACAAGGTGCTTCCCTCAAAATTATGTTGAGATGGATGCAAAGGAACATGTAGATGCATGCGAGCAAGGCCTGAACAAGATCCGACAACGTGCTCCAAAGCTTAGCAGAGCCCAGACTTTCGCGTTTGGTCAACAGTCCTGCCAGATGGAAGATAGCCCTACCGCTCATGGCAGGGCACGACCGAACAGCCTGTTCCCATTGGGTCTTATGGCGTCCACCATGTTCGATCACAGCCCACTACACTCACGGCGTAACATCTCATGCTAGCTCGATCCCCCGAGGCATCGGCTTCAAGACCAGCTGGTACGAGAGCATCCTTGTCACCACAAATCTTCGTTCGTAAACCTTGCATCATCGGCGTAATGGCATCCTGCTTCTCATCGTGTGCGGCGTTCAAGCGAGTATTTCCTTTGGCGTACTTCCAATCGGCACTTTGGCCGACTTTTGGCATCCGGATCTTGGTTCCCTCTACCTCTTCATCCCACTCCGGCTCACATGATACCTGGCCAATCTGGAGGCCAATCTTCTCGAAACGGCCTTCGCGGCCACGCTACTCTTTTTCATCCGCGTCACCATGCTATGCTTGCTAAGGCCAGAATGATACCACGTATCGGCGTTCTGGCTCGGTTCCGACGTCATCAAGGATTCCCTATTCTCTCGTTCTACTCAGATCCCGAGCGCAATCGACTGGTCGGTTTACGCCACGAGGTTGTCATATGCGTCAGACTCATGAGGAGTTTACATCAAGGCGGATGGTTTCCGATTCAGCCGTTCCTAGGCTGAATACGCGACTGTTCGAACTACTTTCGTTTCTTGCTGGTCTCACTTTGAGACCAGCGTCACCGGCCACAGGCCGTTTACATACAGGCTTTTTTCGTCGACCCTGCTTTACCGACATACCTTTCTACACGTCTGTGTGGGGAAGAACTCCCTAATCTGTACCTATCCGCTTGCCTGTGCGGCGAAGAGCGTAATCTCTATTGGCCATGCAAGGCGTTAGTAGATGGGCGCAGGACTGTACATATGAGGGGTAGTCTTGGGCTGGCAGGGGAACAACCTCCCGTCGTCTTAATGTTGATGGAGGGGTTGGACGGAGGAAACTTGTTTGTCTTATCGTTACATGCAAATCAAAGATTCCAAAATCCACCGAACTGTGCAATTGATTGCCCAAGTGAAGCGTTTGTGTGACGGGGATTCAGAAGAGAAGAATCCTCGATGTTCCATCCTATCGTTCATCCCACTTCGCATGTGTTCCTGACATCCCACCTCAATCTTCAGCCCCCACCACCACTTCGCGCACCCCATGAAGCGCCACAGCATACACAATGGATATCGATGATATCCTCGCAGACGTGTCTCGCGATGCCACACCGCAGGAAACGCGCGACCTGCAGAAGCTCACACGCGCCTGGGCCGCTGAGCGCGTTGCACCTGAGATCCTGCCCTACCCAGAGGCGCTGATGGAGAGAGTCTTGGAGCGGATACGAAGGCAGGTACGATACTAGCAAAGCCCAGAGACAAAACTCTGCCGAACCCTCAGAGACCAGACGGGGGGATAGGGGAGAATGCAGGATAGCGGTGCAGGGAGAAGAGCGTAGTCGAGAATGGAGCGCTGACGCTGTTCCTGGCCGGCAAAGTAGATTGAGCTCGTCGAAGAGCAGACCGGCAACATGGACCCAAAGACGAACTTCCGGCTCATCGTGATCCAGACGGAACTGGAGCGGTTCAAGTTTCTCGTGCGCTCGTTCTTGCGGGCCAGGATCGCAAAGGTAACAACGACCACCTTAAATCCTAACACACCAATCAAGCCACCGTCATATCTCTTCTAGATGCAATGGGCTAAAACGGTGATGTATCTACCAGATCGACAAATACCCCCTCCACCACCTAACCCACCCCCCCACAGCCTCCCTCCTCAGCCCCCCCGAACAGTCCTACCTCCGCACCCGGCACGCCCTGCTCGCCCAACACTTCTCCTCCTCCTTCCTGGCGCAGTTCCCGCCGCAGCTGCAGCGCCTCGACGATAATGTCGGCGGCGTCAGCATGGTCGACGCGCCGGACGCGGATGCCGCGGTGTTTTGCCGCGTGCTGAGGGATGTGGGGGTCGTGAGTGTGGAGGGGACGGACGCGGAGTTTGAGATGAGGAGGGGGGATGTGTTTGTTGTGAGGTGGAGTTTGGTGAGGGAGAGGGTGAGGGCGGGGGACGTGGAGTTGATATAGAAGGGGGTTTGGGGTAGTGGGTTGATTTGGCTGGAGTCCGTGAAGAATGGGGAAGTCCGGGGTGGCTGGTTGGGAGGTATATCAGGGCTCTGAGGTGGTTGCCTGCCCGTAGAGGGTGAAACGTGTGTCTGGGCAAGGAGTTCTGGAGAAGTTACAGTATGGTCGCGCTCTTACGTGGAGAGCTACTCATATATGAGAATCTGTGTTGAAACAACTCTTGGTCTGATTCCAGTCAGCGCCAGGAAAGATGTATCTATAGGCCCTGTTTCATTGTCTTCTCGTGCACAAGGTTACAAGCGGCGCGGCATCCACTCCTTCTCGAATCAGACGGCCACAGAAGCTTGTCAAACACCCTGACACCATTAATTCAAAATCATAGAATGGGCATCTCAAAACCCGTCTTATATTTGCGGGGCATTCCACCCTCTAAACCCCAATCGTGCAGATAATTTTCCCCTTCGTCTTGTTACTCTCCATCAACTGATGCGCCTCAACAATCTTCTCCCAATCCACAACCTTCTCAATGTACACCTTGAAGCTCCCATCCACAAACTTCGGCAGCGCATGCTCGACCAACTGATCCCTCAGCTTCCCCTGATACCCCTCATCCCGACTCCTCAACGTGCTCCCCTCAAACCGGACCCTCTTCCTCACAAACGCCCCAATATCCGTCCCCTCCTTCAAGCTCGTCCCACTCATGACCCCCAGCTGCACAACCCGCCCATCCCTCGCCGCCGCATCCAAATTCCCCTGAAAATAGTCCGCGCCGACAAAATCCACGATGATGTCGACCCCCTTGCCGTCCGTCGCCTTCAGCACCTCGGCCGCCCAGTCGGAGGTGCTGGTGTTGTAGGCGGCGGTGGCGCCGAGCTGGGAGACGCAGAAGTCGCATTTGGAGTCCTGACGGGCGGTCGCGTAGACGGCGGAGGCGGAGTCGGCGCGGGCGAGCTGGATGCCGGCGATGGAGACGGAGGAGGCGCCGGCGTGCCAGAGGATAGATTGGCCGGGGTGGAAGCCGCCGACGAGGTACATGGCTTGGAGGGCGGTTATCCAGGTCTGTGGTATGGAAGCTTGAGTCAGCGTGTGGATGTACTCGTGGGGGACCGAACAATCCGCTCAGATGTGCATAGGGGTGGTCTCACCTCTGGGATGCCGGCGCACTGCTCCCACGACAGCTCCTTCGGCTTATGTACCAGCATGTGCGTCGAAACAGCGAGGTATTCAGCATACGCGCCTCCATACGCAAGTCCAAACACCTCGTCTCCAATGTTGAACCCTTTCTCCGGCTGATCCCCAAAGGCCTCGATGGTGCCCGAGAACTCGACGCCCAGGGTCTTAGGCGCCTGCGGCGGCACAGGGTACTTGCCCTCGCGCTGCAGCAGGTCCATCCGGTTCAGGCCGAACGCTTTCACCTTGACGAGGGCCTGCGCCGCGGTGGGTGTCGGCTTGGGGATCTCGGTGATGAAGAGGGCGGTCGCGGGGCCGGAGCCGCCTTTGATATCTGCACCGTGATTTCATTAGGCTGCATACGGAGTACGGAAGGAGAAGTTGTAAACGTTGGACTGGGACTGCACGGAGGTAGTGGTGACAGCAATGGAAGTTTGGTAAGAAGCATACCTACTGCTCGCATTGTGTCTGGCATGTTTGGCTGAGTAGAGGGACGATACAACTGTGAGGGAAGTAGAGGAGGGCTGAAGGACTACTACATGTTCAAATGATTATTTGCTAGACCGAGGACCAACAGATGACGTCGCTAGATCCCTGTGCCTGAGTTCGGATGACTCGGCTGGTGCGGGTGTGGGGCGCCATGCAGCGACCAACAACGACAAGCTCCAGACACAAAGCTTGACTGGAAAGACCACCAAGGGAATATCAGACTGTGAGAGGAACATAGCAAATTAAACCCACCGCAACAGCCGTCTCCATCACAGCCAAAATACATCCCTTTAAACACCAGCCCGAGAAGCCCCATCAAGGTATTCTGAGAAACCATTACAGTTTACTATGTACACATATGCATCATCCTGACCCTCGCTCCTGTGTCCACCAGCATGCATAGACCCTCATGGCGGATATTGTGAGGTAGGAACCAGAACTCCATTCCCAGTCTGAGAGGTTATAGATCTAGCAGGACAGCCCTGCTCGACGACTTGGCACGCACACATCAGCGCACTACCGGACGAAAAGGCTGTCAGAGTCCATGTTGTACTGCTTGAGCTGCTCCGTGAGTTTGGCACACTCGAGCGAGAAGTTCAAGTTGCTCGCTGAGGAGATCTGGTAGCGAACCCTAGAGGAAAGCCCCGTTAGTTCACGAACTTGCTCTCCGTACAGCGATGCACACAGGACGAACAAGAAAGGAGCTGAACATACCTCTGCTGATCCTGGAAATTGTCCATCTTCGCTCTGCACCGGAAAACAAATGTCTTGCAGTTCGCATCGTTGAAGACCTCCCCGGCGGCCGTATCCTCGCCGTTGTCCTTCATCTCCATCAGCTGGTCCGCCGTCATACCCATGATGAGTCTGCCAGTATCGTCGAAGCAGCTCAGCCACAGCTGGCCGGTGTGGTCACTGACGTTAAGCGACATCATGTACCGATACTCCGGGCGAGGGTGAGTCTTGTCGCATTTCTCGCATCGCCACTGGCCTGGATCAACTTCGACGACCTTCTTGTTGCAGCCTTCCGACAGGCATGCAGGGTAGGCGAAATTGTCCTGCTTGATGTAGATGATGGTGGCTTTGAGAGTGAAGTATTCCACATTATCGGACATTCCGATGTTCTCGTCCCGTACTTGTGCAATAGTCTTGTATTCATCCTTGCGGCCACCGGAAGTCATGGAGCTCATGCTGGCATGTGTTTGGTAATTGTCCTGACGACCCTGGGCTTCGTACCAGCCCTTCAGTCTATGTGCCTCGTCGATATCTGGGTCGACGCTCATGGAACCGGAAGCTAGTAGACTGAGACTTCGTCCACCGAAGTCGGAAACTTTGACTCCTTTGAAAGCGATGACTGATTCTAGAGGTGCGTCGAAAGACTGTGCAGTATTGCCCCATACGGTCAGTCGCACCGAGTGCAGTGTGTTGTCAACGAGTGTCAGCTCGCGCTTGTCGAATGGCTTGTTCGAAGTCTTCCCGGTTATCTGAGCCACTTCGCCAACATCCTTCAGGATGCCGATTGTGTCGATCAGCGTGTCCTTCTCGATAGACTGTAGATCCCCGATGCTTGTGAAGTTGTAACGGATTGAGGGAACGTCACTTTGGTCCTCCGCCTGCTTTCTGTTAGCTTCTGGAATCGAGTAATTCTGCTAGAGCACTGCATCGAAGACTCGTACCTTCTCCACAACAGTATCTCTCTCGAACGTCAACTCGTAATCGTTGTTGAGGTTCGAGAACTGCTTCTTTGCCAGTTTTACTTGGCAAGGGCTGGAAATGTAGTAGACGCCCCCATCCTGGAACAGTTCGTAGAACCTGTCGCACTCTGCATTGAAGCCAGTCGCCCTGATCTCTCCGCTCTCATCTAGTAGGTTGACGCTGAACAGCTTGCCCTCACCCGTGTTCTTGTGCCATGTCTTGATATCGCTCTTGTGTGTGCATCGTGCTCTGATCGTCCACTTGTGAGAGTATGGTGAGAGTGCTTCGATCGGATATAGATTGGCGTGAGTGGCAGTTGAAGCACCTCCGCTTGGGCCGCTCGAACGCGATGGTAGCGAGCGCTGCTGTTGCTGCTGTTGCTGCTGTGGCTGCTGTGGTGCCTGCTGCTGCGGCGGCTTGTTTCCGTAGAAGCCATTGCTGGATATGGCGCCCGGCTGAGGTTTCGACTCTTTCTTCTGACTTGGTGTCCAATCCCACAGGCTCCCCGATCTTCTCGCACTCGCCGAACTCTGACAAGACATCGAGGCCAAGGACAATCAGGATTCTGTAACTTCTTAGTAATGGTCAGGGCTGTCGGCTTTGCTTCATACGTACTTCTTGCCCTTCACCGTGTTCGGCTGGAAAGCTGTCAAGCGGACGATCGAACCCTTCCTCATTACGCCATCAGTGACGGTGTAATTCAGCTCTACCATCCATCGTCAGCGCGTGTTGTTTGTACAGAAGGCCACGTTATGGACGTACGTGTGGCTATCATGCTTTGAATCCAGTTCTGGATATCGCTAAAGATAACTCGATACCGATCCGGGCCTCCACTTTTGTTGTCCATCAACTTGATCTGCACACATTGTAGGATCGGGTGCTCGACTTGCGGCGCGCTTGAGTCGAAGATGCCTCTGTATCGTGTCAGTCGAGCGGTCCGGATCCATGACGGACACCACATGCCTGAGCGCGCCCTGAGTAATCTGCTGTGCTGCTGAGGACGACATGATGTAGGACTTGTGAAGAGTCAGGAGCAGCTTTGCAACAAGTTGGGTGGTGTTGATGATGTTGGATGGCAGTGGCGGTTGAGATGGATGGAGAAACGCGTGCGGGCGCGTCGCGGGGAAAGTGGTTTCGCGACGGCTGCCTGTGCTCAGCCCGTCATCACCTGCCTTGCCAACTGTCACCTGCAGGCACCTCAACACGGTTCGGCATCATTCACTATGGCAGACGAAGATTTAGCGACGAGGGCGCCTGAGAGCGATGCGGCCGAGCAGAGCATTGTACCAGGCGACTCTCAAGCGCAGGAGGGCGCAAGCATGGGGGTATGGTGCCTCCGCATATACCGGTCGAGCAGTCAGGCATACTAACTCCTGCCAGGAGCATTGCGTGACTGACCGACCGACACGTGCGTGATGCCCGATGTGATTTCTGCAGAGTCAAACTGACCATACCAAGCTGCTGGCGAGAACCCAACCGGCGTGCGTAGTGCATAGTAGACTGGCTTGATGAATGTTGAAGCGCTGACTTTCTGCAGGAGCTCACCAAGATTGGCGAAGTAGATGTAGGACAGCACGACTCCACAAAGCGGTCTCCATACTGAAGAGCCCAGGCGTACGTCACAAAGCCTGCCGACTATCCTCATTCGCCCTCGAAACTGCTATTGTTCCTCACTGGAGGCACAGGCATACACTCGACGAACAACCAGCTGCAAGCGGATAAATATGCTTCGGAAGGATTTCTTGTGGTCATGCCGGACCAGTGAGTCTTGCTGCAGAGCTGGTATACTCGAGGCATGCTTGTTCTAACCGACGCTTTACAGATTTGCAGGCGACCCAGCGCCGAACACCGCAACTACTGCCGCCGAGTCCAACCCCTCTTTTATCGAGCAAGTGAAGCTCAAGGCAGCTGAGACGGCAAAATCCTTCCTCATCGATATGTGGCTAGCGCGGCATACGGAGGAGAAGGTCATCCCAATCCTCCACAGCGTCATCGACGGTGCCAAAGATGAATTTGCGGACGCGATCGCTAATGGAGGCGGTATCTATGCGGTAGGATACTGTTTTGGGGCCAAGTATGTCATGTTACTGGCTGGTGGAAACTTAGATACCGCCAGCTCGAAGGATGAGGAAGAGGGAAAGGCAAAGGATGCACCACTGATCAAGGCCGGTACCTTAGCACACGGTGAGTCAATGCTTTCAGTCGAACCTCGATCCAGTAGTACTGTTTTCTAGATCCTATGGCTATCGGTTCATGTCCCGTTCTTTCACTGACGCAACGCAGGCACAATGATCACGCTAGAAGACATCCAGGCCATCAAAGCTCCCATCTCCATGGCTTGCGTTGAGGACGACCCACTCTTTCCTGACGAGGTGCGTGAGGCTGGCCACAAAGCGCTCGAGAAGAAAGGAGTAGATCACGAGGTCAAGATCTATCCAGGAGTCCCTCATGGTAATCATCGTTCTACCAGCTTCATTGAAGACATGCTGACGCAGACCAGGTTTCGCTGTGGTAGGCGACTATGATGATCCAACCATCAAGGATGCGCAGAAGTTGGCGTTCAAGCAGATGCTTGAGTGGCTTCAGAAGCACTGATCCTCGTGCACGCCGGGAGATTCTACGGAGGGTTGAATAGCATGACAGGTCTAGGTCTAGGTCTAGGTCTAGGTCTAGGTCAGGTCTAAGATGATTCCAATGGTGTTAACAGGCGTTTTACTTCTCAATCACACTTCATACAGAAACAGCTTCTTAGTCTTCCAAACTATAAACCATCGCAACTGCATTCAGAATTCTCATCATCTCCAGCTGTCTGCTCTTGCTCTTGGGCCATGCCGACCTCGGTCATGTTCTCCTCCGTATGGAACATGACGTAATCCCTCCACATCCCACTTTGGGAATCCCAGTCACCATCCCACCCTTATCTCCTTTATCTCCTCTCCCTCCTCTCCGCCGCTGTTCTCCAAAGATGCCGTACCTCCAGCTCGGCTACAAACGCATCCACTACACCGACCACAGACCCTCCTCCGCGCCCATCCGCGAGACCCTCATACTCACCCACGGCCTAGGCTCCACCCAGAACTACTACGGCCCCATCCTCCCCCACCTCCTAACCAACCACTTCCGATGCCTGACCTTCGACACCACGGGCGCCGGCCGCTCGCCCTACACCCAAATCGAGCAATCCATTGAGACGCTGGCCGCCGACGTCCTCGCCCTGCTCGACGCTCTCTCCATCCCGCGCGCCGTCGTCGTCGGACACAGCATGGGCGGCATCGTCGCCGCGCACCTCGCCGCCACCCACCCGGACCGCGTCGTCGCTTCCGTTTGGATCGGGCCGGTCTACCCGTCCAGCGCCGTGGCGGATGTGTTCGAGAAGCGGATCCAGACGGTGGAGAGGGAGGGCATGGAGGCCATGGCGAACACGATCCCGGCTGCCGCGACGGGGAAGAGGGCGAGCCCGCTGGTGCGCAGTTTCATCCGGGAGCTGCTGCTCGCGCAGGACGTGAGGGGGTACGTGAGTAATTGCCGGGTGATCGCCACTGCGAAGCCGCCGGCGTATAGGGATGTGAAGGGGCCGGTGCTGGTGCTGGCGGGGGAGGAGGATAAGAGTGCGCCGCTGGAGGGGTGTAAGAAGATGTTTGAAGAGATTGGGACGGAGGAGAAGAGGTTGGAGGTGCTGGAGGAGTGCGGGCATTGGCATTGTGTGGAGGCGTGGGAGGAGGTGGGGGAGAGGATCGTGGTGTTTTTGCATACGTTTGCGTGATGGAATTGGTGTGTATATAGCATGCACGTCGATAGAGATGAGGCAATGAAGGAAATGGTTTACTTGATCGCACGGGTCTTTATGTTAACAACGCATAGGGCAGCATTGAGCTTACGATCTTGCTGCCGAGATTATATCAAAATTCGCGCAGGAAGGGAGAAAGTGTCACAGCTGTGCTGCTGCACGTCGGTTGTTCGTCCACAGAAGCAAGTCCGAAGTTCTGCTCATTAACCCATCCGGTAGCTACACAACCACAAGAATGAAGACGTCGTCCTCCAACTGAGATGCTGTGCCCTGCCCAAACAAATGTACAATCTCCCTAGCAGCTCCAAGTATGCTCGAGAGAACTAGACACAGAATATGAGATGAGAAAAGCAAGAACGAGGCAAATTGACAAGTCTCAGAATCGTACCACATCAGCCACACCGAAACAACTCGATCCACTAAACAGAAGTGGACCGCTGCGCGACGTTTTGTGATCAAGTCAGGTTGGCAGTGTGCACGTCAAAGACCTCATTCCTCCAACCACCCTGATCGTAGTCGTCCACACGCTCCTCTGCTCTGGCAGCCTCCTCGTTCCACAATTTGACAACGCTACCAGGAGCATAGACGCCCCTGAACACTCCCTTGCCAGGCTCCTCAACGCCAATCCTGGTGTAGACATCTGGATCTTCCTCGGGTTGCAAGCGAGCCATGACAGCCCTAAAGAAGGTCCGAATATCTTGCGGGTCGGAGATGCGGGTCGCCCGCAGACGCTCGCGAGCATACAGCAACTCGCGGTTAGCAGCGTGCAGACCGTCAGCGATGGCGTTTGCGATCTGCTTCTCCATAACTTTGCGGATGATGGGACGGAGGAGTGGCTTAAATAGCCAGCCAAGCCAGGCGAACTTGCTCTTCCGCATGTCGTAGGAGAGCTTGTGTATGTGGACGCGAACATCCCTGAGGGTAAGGATCTTCTCCAGCCGTTCCTTGCCAATCTCGACATCCAAATGAATATCCACACCCCTTTCGTCCAGCTTGAAAGAGGCGATACCTTCGTCGGCTAGACGTAGTAAGCCGGAATGCGCACGAAGCCAGAAGCCAATCTCTTCTGCTCGCATTGACAAGCCGTCGATCTTGATGGTGACCAGGGACGTGACCTTCGACAACGTCCGGAAACGTGCTTTGCGGATCTCCAGGTCATTGTATGTCTCTATGCGGAGCTTGTACGGGAGGAACGAGGTATGATTGACAGTCTTGCCGGGTTCGATGATGAGGTTCTCCAACAGGAGGTCGATATCCGGAGTCGAAACCTCAATACGTGGGATTGGCACATACTGGATAGCCTGGATGACTAGGGGAACAAAGACATTGATACAATCAGTGATCAAGTCTCCATTTACGTAACCACCTGCAGGAGACAGTATGTTCAGAATTCTCTGCGAGGTCTTGAGAAGCTTAGAAATGTCCTCATCCTGCGCGACTGACTGTAGCGTAGCCTGGCATTGGCCTAGGAAATCATCCACGTCCTGGCGCAGAGAGGATTCTGACCCAACTTGTTTGGACTTTTCACGCAGCTCCTTGAACTTCTCGTCGGCATGATCGAAGAAGTCCGGATCTGTCAGAAGCTTCTCCAGTGAGTTGCCGACGTCAGTCATCAAATCTTCAAACTCTGGGTCATTCTCACGGTGGTCCAGGACCTTCTTGAACTTGTTCTCCAACTCTTCCCACTGAGCCCGGTCTCCGAAGGAAGTCACGAATGCCCAGAAGTTCTTAAGGGCACGCTCCATCTCCGGACTGGCTTCCACATCGTCCTGTGCAGTGCTGATGGTGTCTTTGACTGCGCGGGAGTACACCATAGCATAGCGTTTGATGAGCAGTGACAGGGTCGAGACTGAATCTGAATAGTCAGGTCGTTTCTTAAGCCTCAGTACAGCCTGCTTTAGGCGGTGGAGCAATGTTTCCTTCTCATCGCCTTGAAGCTTGTCTGCCAGGCTGTGTTGAGCGGTTTTGGCAACCTCTACAGCACCACTGCCTACCACTTGCGACACTTCGGCGACCTCATGCCCAAGGTCATCACCTGATGGCGGTGGCTTGGAGTCTGCATCGGGCTCTTTGAGGGCTTTTCGATCAGACTCAGAAGGCTCAAGCTTCTTCCCTGCCTCTTCTGCAACGTGTGACAGCGTGAATGCTGTGTCTTTGAAGACCTCCCGCCCTATGGTATTGAGATCTGCGAGGAAGAGGCGGAAGTCCGAGTTTGTAAGGAGTAGCGAGCCGACGGTTTGCAGACTTCGGTAGGCTAGTAACGGTCAGCGGGTTGAGGGGTCCCTCGTTTACGTGGTACGACTCACCTGCAGCTGTGTCTGCCTTCGCCTTGGCCTTTGATGCTCGTCTTGCAATGTCATCTACATCAACCTGTATCCTTGACTTGGACAGGAACCAAATAAAGTCTTGGATCTGATCCTCGCTGTTCTTGTGCTGCAGAAGCTCAATGAACTGCTGCAGCATCTGGTATGTGTACTTGATGAGCAATCGACCAGAATCACTCAATTCTGGGTTATCCGGGTTGAGGATGTCCGCTGCCAGCAGCGTACGCAGGTTGACGATGAGCTGCTCGTTCGATGGCATGTAACCCTTGCTTATAGCTCTGAGCATCTGATAGGTGTGCAGTTTCTTCATGATCTCCCGCTGCATAACCGTGTCCTGCTGATACTTGGGCAGCAGAGGCTCGCGGTCGTCCGCCCTCGACTTGCGCCCGAATCCGAAGCAGGACGACATGGTGGGCAGATATGGATTATCCGGAGCACGACCGAGCTCTTGGGGTAGATGCTGCTAGAGAGAAGCAGCTGGTATGCAGCCTGTAAGCTTCAACAGAATGAAGCAGTCGTGCAAGGCTCGAGGCAGTGAAGGGCCTGCTGCGGAGAGGAGGAGCTATGGGAGTAGCTTCTGCCTTGGTCTGTGATCCCTGATGCCCCATGTGAGAGAAGACGCGGGCGCGAGTAAAGATGACGTGCAACGTCTGCGGCACACCTGCCACCTGCGGCACGCGAGAGCACTGGCCAATAGAATCGCCCGGAACACCGCCGCAAAGGCGCTGCCAAGTCCATCGAGTGAGGCACAGTCAGCAGCGGATGCTCGACATTCATCTTGGGGACTTCGCAGATGGGAAGCAGGGCAGCCGCTGTGTGACATGGCAAAGGGACGAAAGGAAAATGCGAACGTGATGATCCGAAGATCTGAACGCCAAACTCGTGTCATGCATATCGATGTGGAATTCAGCCGGGCACGTGCTCGCTACCGGCTGCATTCGAGCGAGCCGCACATCTCGACCATGGCGCCGATGGAGACTACTGTCTTTTTTTGTACCTGGGTGCTTTGCTTGTCCCCCAAGAACGTTGTCCCGAACCCCAGCTTCGCCCGTGGTAGCTTTGGTGGAGCTGGTGCGGAGACATCAGCGGTGTTGGCCTCACGACTAGCCCCCGCATAAGGTATTTCTGTCGAGCTCAATGCTTCGGAGGCTTGGTGCGCTTGTCTCGGGTGATCCCCGACATGCACATCCACCACGGACTCCAAATCTCCAAGCTGATTTCCGTCTTCGGGGTAGTGTGGTCAGGAACATGGACCCTAGTACGAAGGTACATGCATCCGATGGAAAAGATGGCTGTCGGAGTTCGCACGACTGCCCGTGAGCAAGACGCATATCGTTGAGGTAGATGAGGCAACCCATCCACCACAACCCGTGCATCTTATCACTCAACAACCATCAATCAATCCAATCTCCGTCGTTGTGCTCGTCCGGCTCCCCTCTGTACGCATATTCTCAGCTGAGGGCGTTCGGACTGAGTCGGAGTCATACCCTGCTGAACACCTCCATACCCCCGTACTGCATTGACTTGGTTCTGTCATGGTGTACCGGAAAGTTGAAATAGAACGCGGACGAACGCACTGTACTTAATCTACGGAGATCCAATGCTTAAAACGTTTCCCTCAAAAGCCCGTCTCTCCCTGAAGCAGCCTCTCGTTGTACCCCACTACAATTCCACTCCATCTAGAGCTATCCGAAGAATGGCCTCCATACAGACGAACGGCGTCCAGGCTCACAGCCACTTCGAACCTCATGCCAACATCACGCAGCACCATCACCATCCAATGCCTTCCAGACATATCACTACTGCGTGAGTGACTCAGACCTAACACTACGCTGCAATGGCTAATGCTTCTTCAGAAGCGGTGACTTCGATACCGCGAACCCGCCAGAGGTTCGAAGGTACCTCCGGACCTATGGTCTGATCCCACCTGCTGTCGAGTCTTTTGAGGCACAGGCGCAGAGATGTACTATAGACCATGTCCTACAGCAATTGTGTCTCGCTGATACGCTACAGGTCTAAAGCTGCTCGAGCTGAAGACAACGCCAATCGAGAAGTTTCAGTATCTGACTCACCTCCGAGCGACCAACGTCCACCTCTTCTACCGGTTACTGGCGACCAACATTAAGGTAGGAAGATATACCTACAGTCGCAGCCTAGAGTCCAGTGCTTACGTTCATTCTCCCAGGACCTGACCCCGTACATCTACACACCCACCGTCGGCGAGGCCTGCCAACGATGGTCCGAGATCTATACCCAGCCCGAGGGCATGTACCTCTCCTACTCCGACAAGGGCAATCTCCACTCAATCCTGCAGAACTGGCCGCATAATGTGGAGATAACTGTTGTCACGGATGGGTCCCGTATCCTTGGTCTGGGAGACCTTGGTGTGAACGGTATGGGCATTCCAGTGGGCAAGCTGGCTTTGTACACCGCATGTGCTGGTATCAGGCCGGAGGGTACCTTGCCGCTCTGCCTTGACCTGGGTACGAACAACAAGGCACTGAGGGAGGATCCCCTATATCTAGGCAGCAGGAGAGAGAAGGTCACGCCGGAGGAAGAGAAGGAGTTCCTGGACGAGCTCATGGCTGCGTTGACGGAGAAGTGGCCTGGGTCAGTAAAACATCCTCCATATCAAGCACCAGTATGCTAAACGTCGATAGCATCGTCATCCAGTTCGAAGACTGGAAGAACCCGTTCCCTGCTCTTGAAAGGTATCAGAACGTATACACTTGCTTTAACGACGACATCCAGGGCACCGGCTCCGTCATTCTTGCCGGCTTCATCAATGCTGTCAAGCTCTCAGGCGTGCCCGTCAAGGACCAACGAGCTGTCTTCCTCGGTGCGGGAAGCGCAGGCGTTGGCGTGGCCAAGCAGATCGTTGAGTTCTTCGTGAAGGAGGGTCTGACGGAGGACGAGGCGCGAAGGAAGTTCTGGCTTGTGGACTCAAACGTAAGGCGTTCCATCACTTCATGCACTACACTCAGTGTTAACAGCCGTTACAGGGTCTTGTCACAAACGATCGCGGCGACAAGCTCGCAGACCACAAGATCTACTTCTCCCGCGATGACAACAACGGCAAGCAGATCCAGAGCCTTGCGCGTCTCATTGACTACGTCAAGCCGACCATCCTGATGGGTCTATCGACCATCGGCGGTGCCTTCACCCCTGCCATTCTCCAGCAAATGGCGCGCCTTAACAAGAATCCCATCGTCTTCCCCCTTTCGAACCCGTCTTCCAAGTCCGAATGTACATTCGAGGATGCCATCAAGTACACCGAGGGCCGTGCCATTTTCGCCAGTGGAAGCCCCTTCCCGTCACTCGAGCATAACGGCAAGACGCTCACGCCGGGTCAAGGTTCGTCATGCATCTCGAACATCCACCGGTTGTTCAGAAAGAAACGTATAGCTAACCAGTCTCCTGCAGGCAACAACATGTACGTCTTCCCCGGCATCGGCCTCGGCGCCATCCTCTCCAAAGCCGTCAGCGTCACCCAAGACATGATCTACGCCTCCGCCGTCGCCCTCTCGACCGCGCTCAACGCCGACGAGAAGGCCGCCGGCTGGCTGTACCCGGACATCCGCCGCATCCGCGAGGTTAGCGTCACCGTGACGCGCGGCGTGATTCGCGCGGCGCAGGACGGCGGCGTTGATCGGGAGCTGGCGATCAGGAGTCTCAGCGACGAGGAGCTGGATGAGTATATCAGGGAGCGCATGTACGATCCGTTCCGGGAGAGGGAGAGGTACGAGGATGAGGTCTTGCAGCTTGTGGGCAGCGCACCGCATGCCGGTGGTCATGCTAGGGCGTCCCACTTGTAAGGGTTTGCATGTTTGCAGCGATGGAGAGCGAGGCGTTTTTGTTTCTGTTACGTTGCTTTTCCGTCTAGACTGGTTTGGCTGGAAAAGTAGCATTCTTACTGGGTACATATCCTTGGGCCTGGGGCTTGTTTCTTAGGTGGGTTTTGGGGAACACTACCCCGATAACTCTTTAATACCAGGCGTTTCAACATGTACATCTATTGTGGAGGTGTAGTGTGCAGGTAGACCTTGAACTTTTCATGATCTGCTTCCCGTGAGCCTTGCTGCACGGCATGTTGCGGCAGCGTCTACCACGATGTTCGTGGGAGCAGAAGCGCAGGGCAGGATGGCCATGTCTCGCACAACCGGCTTGTGACCACCTACATGCGTCAATCACACATCTTTCACCCCGATCACATCGCCCTCTTCAGTCCAGACAATAATGTTAGTGAAACGCACCGGATCGGGCACTGGGCCAGTCCTATGCACTGAACACGTCTGCCTCGTTCCGGGCGTTGATATCGCGGCCCGTGATCCCCCTCGGCTCGATATCAGTTCTGCTAGCTCAACGTCTCCACATGCAAACATGGTCACGCACCACTGACATGCTTTGGTCGGAGAGGTCCAGCCTTGTTGAGATCTGACCTGGCCATTGGCTGTCATGTTGAGGTTGCCCTGCTCGCCCTGACAGCGAGGGCAGCGACATGTTTTGACATGTGAAAGTTGCATCACTCTAGGGCTTCTAAGAACTTCAATGCATGCCAGAGTCTATCTGAGCTCGGCCTTCTTCTGCATGCCTATAGTTTCTTCTTCATCTACTCACAGCTACTCTCGTGGATTTCTCGAAACTCTCTCAGATTCACGCGTGACTATTGCGGCATCGTCCCAGCAAAAGGCATCTGGCGGTGAACCAAAGCGTCAGTAGCCGACCAAACCGCGTGCTCATGTGCATCGACCCATCCACGTTCTGGACATTGGCATTTCATAATAGTTTCCTCGACGTCTCATTCGTCGCTTTGAGTCTCTTTCAATTCTTCTAGCCTCGTCGCCCGCTTCATACCTAAAAAGACCGAGGAGCTTCCCCAGTTTCGATTACATAGTCACTGGTTTCCCCGGGTTCTTTACCTCCTCGATCAATTCCAGAGTCCAATATATTTACTGTTGGCATCTTCCAGTTCATACAGTGCGGCAAGTCCTCCAAGTGTTGTCCGGGCATACTTCCCTGGAAAGAGCTGGGTTTTTGGATAGCGTCGAGAACTCGGCATGCATTCACCATACACCTCGAAACAAGAGTGTGGACCACCGAATTCATCGCCCAGATATGGCACCAACAGCACCAGCTGGAATTACGAGCAGAAAGGACAGCGGCTATGAACAATCGGGTGAAGACAAGGCTTGTGCACATTCAGAAGACGACCAAGACAGAAACTCAAAACCTTCTGTCGACGATCACTACATCCATCAACTGAGGCTGAATAGCGCATATGCAATTTCGAACAGTCTATGTTCACGCCGTGCAGCTGTGCGTCCTTCAGTTCACTCACGCGTCGTAAGCGCTCCAGAATCTCGTCGGCCGTCTGTTGGGTCTTCGTCCGCAGAAGCACGACCGAGGGTCCGTACATCACGATCAAACTCGAAAGCATCTTCTGTTGTCTCGACACATAGGTCGTCCAATAGGCATGGCGTCGCAAGACCATCTCTTCATCAGCGTGCCATGAGCGCCTCACACATACCTCGTACCAATCACGACGTTACCGAAATGCTAGTTTTGCACGAGAGGAGTTGTAAATTGTTTCGATCATCGGTTCCGAATGCGGAAGAGCAGAGCAACACCAGCACACCGACACCCCCTATCAGAGAGCACGGTGAGAATCACCATCAGCATCTTCCTCAACGTTCGACAAGTTTCGGAGAGCCATTGCCACCAATAGTTACTTCCATCAGTCCTCCAGCGTTCAACGCATCACTGAATGAGAACCAAACGCCCGACGAAAACGAAACACCAGCTACAACCCACGTTCCATGCACTGTCATGCATTGGACCTCGCAGGCAACCCGACAGAAGGAGTATGCCAAAATCGACAAGTCTAACAAGGGACTACGCGGG
>JAKLMF010000035.1:0-41587 GCA_022813555.1 Botryosphaeria agaves | reverse complement strand
ATCCCAGATTTAAAGCATGGTGCGATACTTATTTCAGCAACAAACATCGTGGTGAGACTCGTGGTGTTGGCGGCATATTCTTTGACGATCTGGATGAGACAGAGAAGGACCAGGAGAATCTCTTTGCTTTCGTTCAAGACTCTTTAAGCGCGTTCCTGCCGTCGTACATGCCTATCATACAGCGACGCAAAGACATGCCGTTCGCCGACAAGCAGAAGCAATGGCAACAGTTGCGAAGAGGCAGATACGTCGAATTCAACCTGGTACACGACCGTGGCACGAGTTTCGGCCTGAACACACCCGGATCTCGGGTTGAGAGCATTCTGATGAGCTTACCGTTGACTGCGCGATGGGAGTACATGCATGAGGCGGAGAAGGGAAGCAGAGAAGAGCGCCTCCTGAACGTGCTCAGGAAACCAGTGGAATGGGTCTGACGGCCTTCCGCAATACCGGTGCGAGACTCGTCAGAAGCACAGCAGTTCTAGGATGGACCTCAGTGTACTACAATGACAAGTCAACCTACTGGCAGAAGAACACTCCAACGCAAGTAGCACCCGGGTTGCTCCTTGTCTGATTACTCTGTACCCGCTGCAATGAGCCGCTCGATGTTGGTTCTGGAAAGCGGGAGAGAAACCATATCTACGCGGTCCGAACCGTTCGGTTCGCGAATGGAGTTTATGAGTAGAAACATCAAGCCCATTGTAGAGAAGAAGGATCGAACAGCATCCTGTGGCGTTTTATACCAGTGCACAATAGCAGTTCTGTATTCTTTGCAAAGCGACGACGAAATGCATGCAGGTGATCCGCGGTTAGCCGCTTTCTACATGTACCGTGCGCTATCAGGAACCGGGGTGTTGATTATTATGCAGGACAAGAAAACCCGTTTCCAAGATCCTGGCAGGAGGAGCACCCAGAGCTACTCCGGTCCGACATGAGAAGAAAGTGCTGGCAAGACAGCGGTGCCCAGCGCAGTTGCGCACGAGATGGACAACCTCAATATCCCACGAATATGATGAACAAACTATGAGAATCAGGCGTAGATGGCATGAGAGCAAGATATGCGGAGCGCAATGCTAAGGCAGTGTTATTTTGTTCTTCAAATGCCGACGTGGCCGACGGCCGATGATCGCCCAATGGCGTTGGGAGGAGATGGCGAGCTCTTGCTGTTATGTAGCCATAATTATCCATATCGACTGAGGTTTTGAAAAGTTAGGGCACGAAGATAGGAAAACAATCCGCAGCACCCTGGTCCTCTCCTGACCTTCCTGCAGCATTGCGCTCGATGGGGTAGCAAAGCTGCCTGATCTGAACACTCCCCTACCCGCTTGATACAGCGTTCGGCGGAGCGTGAACGTGCTGGTCCACGCAAGCTCCGCTGATACGTGGACCAGCCGTCTTCTGCAGCTAGCGCGTGCGTGCAGGTGCCCCGGCAGTGCTCGAGGTTGTCGAGGACAGCTGGAAAAACCTTCAAAGTTGCCTTCTGCAGGGCGAGGAGATGCTGCTGGAACGCGGTGCTGCAGCACAGGTCTGCGTAGGGGCGACTATGATGATGTCGCCGCGTTAGATCAGGATAGTTCGTTGTCTAATGGATTGATCGACGCTGTCCCGCGATTCGGTGGTGACCCTCGCACAAAGCTGGGGCAGCCGGCATGCGCTTAATCATGCTCCCTTCGTGATCGCCTGTGGGGGACACACTCTCCGCATCACACTGCACCTTCTGCACTCCATACGAAGCGCTTCTGGCTCCATTGGCTCCACTGCCTCTGACAGAAGACGCTGCCAAAGGACACGCAGCATCGCGCCCGCCCCGTGAGCTGGGGGAGTTTGCTAGCCCGCCTTTGCGCTCGGATTATTAGCGTCCACCTCTGAGTTTCTCCGCACCCAAGAACTCGAGACGGTGCTGCCGCACACACCATCCCGCCGCTCCAACCCACGACCACCACCCTGCGTAGCCCGCAACACCCACCATCAGACGCAGTTTCTATACGGAGGACGGAGTGGTGCAGCTCATGGCAGCGCTGTATCGCTGATTGGGACCGTCCCTTCTGCGCTGAAGCCTATTCCTCCGGCTGGAGGTTGCCCACGATCCGCTCCTCGGAGTTACGGCCTCACGAAGTTGGGCCTCGCTTTGACGAGAGAAGATACTGAAGTTGGTACCGGCTGCTTGCTCTTCAAAATGGCTTCTGCCGAGGACACATTCGACCCGACCGCCGTGTTCGACGAAGACATGGGAGCGAACTGGGACGGCAACGATATCTCCATGTTCGACAGCTCCTTGGACCAAGGCATGCTATTCAACACTCCCAATATGTTCGAAGACGCGTTCGGTAATTCACCGGCGGCAGCGACACCTCAGTTCGCCGTCGATTCACCCGCCAGACAATTCACCCAGCAGACCGATCAGAAACCCCCGCCGAAAACACAAAACTCGCTGCAACCGCGCGCCGCTGTCTCGTCTGCCTCTCCGGAAAGCTCCAGTCAAGACTCTTCATCGGAATCGTCCAGCCGGCGCAAGCGGAAGACCTCTTCTAACTCCTCCCCATCGGCCCTCTTCGACGCGATTGAGATGCGAGATACTGGCAAGTCCACGAAGAAAGGGCAGAATAATGCAACCGGCGCGAGCCAAAACGGTCTTCGGGATTCTGCGCTCTCCTTCGGCGCAGCTGCGCTATCATTGGAGCAGGACGACAACGCTGTCAACGATTCAATGGCCAGACATTTTGACTTTGAAAGTGCCGCGAGTAGCCCGGGTGCTTTCGGCATGTCTGCTTCGAACCAGGCTATTACCGGCTCACAAATGATGCCACGATCGACAAATGGCGCGACTATTCCTCCTGTATGGCTTCTTTCCAGATATCTGAAGTACGTTCGCTAACAATTCGTTGAAGGTATCTACTGCTGCAGTCCGTCCCCACAACACCGCCTTCTTCTTAGGTTCCAGAGAAAACTCACCTCTCTCGGCGGCTATGGCAACTAGTCACGAGAGTTCGCCTTCCGCTCTCTTCGAGTCGCCAGCATCAGGCAATGCCGCGGTGTTTAATCCGGCAGCACTCTGGAATGACCCAACGCAGAACCTCACCTGGCCGAATGACCTCTCATCCGCTTTGCTGAACGGTGCGATATCCTCACCTATGGACATGGGTAATCAGACCTTCCTCTCAGATCCCTCGAGCTCTGATCAAACGCCGGCCACACTGCACATTGCGCCCATCCATAACAAGTCGCGTGTCGAGACGCAAATCAACATCAAGATGACGCTTTGGCCGATGCCACTAGGAGTATCCAAGCTCCACTTACCAACCCACACAATCTCGAAGCCAAAGCTTCTTGCTAAGGAAGTAGTGAAAGCTCCAGACACCCTAGAGCTGAGTGCGATGCTTGTCTGCACCAGCGCTATGCAGAAACCCGAGGCCTTCAAACGGGCTATGGCAAGAGCTAGGGGTATTGAGATCCCTATGCCAAAGCGGGAGCTCAGGCGATCATCAACGGGCGACGCCGTCAACGATGACGATTCAGATGACCCCGACAAGCCACTCAACGGTGGAGAAGTTCGTATATGCCAGAACTGCATAAACCGCGAACGGAAGCGTGCGTCACGCAAGCGAGTCAAGAAGCAAGAGGATGAAGAATCGTGGTATCAATACGAGGCACAGAGAGTGATCGTGTTCAACACGACAGAGTACAAGGACTGGCAGCCGCCTCAACCTTCGAAGGACGGAGTTCCTGAACCAGTGCAGTTCCCCGATGGTGCTATGCAGATCGATGCGCCTATGCGCATCGCGTGCTATTGCCGCCACCAAGGCGAGAAGCAAGGCTTCCAGTGAGTGTCCTACCGGGTTTCGAATTCCCTGCGCTGTAGGCTAACAAGACGTGCAGAGTGATATTCACTATCAGAGACCACGAAGATCGGGTCCTCGCTCAGAGCATAACGGACTCCATCCTGATCACCGATGACCATAAGACTCACGGACCGGCAAACCTAGCACACGGCCTCCCTATGGGCGAACAACAGCAATTTTCAATGGGTGGATACTTCACACAAGACCACGACATGCAGCCTGGATTCCAGCACCGTCCATATCATTCGACCAACGATCTCCAGTCCTTGCGCGGTAACTACAGGCCGCAGCCGATGTTCACCTCAGGTGGCTTCGGGCAGTCGTCAGGGATTCCATCACAAAGCACCTCGACGACTATGACTCCGCGCAATCTTTCACGCCAGGCATCTCCAACTATTCAAACTGGTCCTAACAAGAAGCGAAAGGGTTCATCGGTGCATCACAAGATCCCGGCCGGGCTTACAATGACTCGTGCGGATGCGCCTCAACTGATATCTATGCCCGGTATCAGTGCAGCGGGTCCCTCAACGGCTCCATTGTCAGCTACTTCTCCGTTCTCTCCCACTGGTGGATTTTCTAGGCAAATGCCTGACCAGGGATTCATGGTACCTAATATCTCTTTGCCTCAAGGCTTTAATACTGGTCCGTCTACTCCGGGTGGTAACTTCACTGCTGGTCATCGCTCTGGAAGTATGGAGAACATACCTTACCAGTTCTACTCGGTCCCGAATTCTGCTCACACCAGTAGGGCCGCGAGCCCAGTCTCTTCAGCCAGGCCTCCCAGGAACACCTATCATCAGCAGCAGAACTCTTTGGGCAACGGGGTGATAAGTCCGCTCAGCAGTCTCAACAATGCGGCTTTTGGCACAGAGACACAGCAACAGCAGCAGACACAACAGCCGGTGATCAACAAAATCCTCCCAGCTGAGGGTCCTAAGAACGGTGGCATCGAGGTGACTTGCCTTGGCTCTAACTTCCATAGGGGGTTAGAAGTCATGTTCGGCGACAACGTCGCCACCACTACAACATTCTGGAGCGCCAACTCACTGGTATGCCTCCTGCCGCCAGCTGTAACAGCGGGCACTGTGCCTGTCACCTTCCGGCAGCAACAAGTAGGTTTCTCATCGCCACCAGTCGGAACACCTCCCGTTCTGTTCAGGTATAACGACGACGACGAGCAGCAAATCCTGGAGTTGGCCCTCAAGTTCCTCTGTCACAAAATGACCGGTAATCCTGAGGAGTATCGCAATTACGCACGGAACGTGGTCGCTGCCGGCACCGGCGCAGCCACGACTGGCTGGGCGACTCAACCTGGGGCCCCGCTCAACATGGGCCTGCAGCACGGGCATGGAGCCGTGCTTAACGCCGCCATGGCTGGAATGGCTCCAACCGAGGAAGCCCTACTAGGCTGTTTGGATCTTGTTGACATGGACGATAGTACTCATCCTCCGCAGTTGAACCTGAAGCAGGACAACGGCGCTACGATGCTGTCGCTTGCAGGTAGTCTAGGTTACGGTCGCTTCGTGGCCGGTCTTCTCGCTCGTGGCGCGAATCCAGATACGCGAGATAAGGGCGGGTTTACACCACTGATGATGGCGGCAATGCATGGACACTCTCAGGTTGTCCGCCGGTTGGTGCTGAGAGGCGCGGATCCGATGATGCGCAATTTGCAGGGCTATCTTGCCGCCGATGTCGCGTCGTCAGAGGAGGTCCTAGATGCACTCAGCCAGGTTCGCTCTTTTGCAAGACCACGCAGTGCCGGCAACACCACCCATCACAGCCGGGCTAGCAGTGCCGCATCTTCCCGATCACTCTGGGATCCGTCCACGGATGGATTCAGTGAATGGTCCTCTGTTGTCACGGAGCAGGAAGGGGATGAGGAGAGGGTTGACAATAAAAGACCTCCTTCGATCGCTCTCTCGCCTTGGGTCAGTTCGAGACGGAACAGTGCTTTCGCCTCGAGACGAAGCAGTGCTACCTTCAGTACTCCGAATATGCACACCCTAGCGGTGCCACCAGTCGCGGACCCGTCCACTTGCGTTTCACCGGCGGCTGCCATGACTGCATGGAGGGATCAGCTGGCTGCTCAGATCAACCACTTCCAGCAGAGCCTTCACTGGAACTTCCCGAACTTTCAACTGCCAGCCTTGCCTCCTATGCCCAACCTACCAGACTATCAAGTGTACCCGATGGTCCGCCGGATCAGCGCACTCGTACCACAGCGCGGCCCGTCCCGGGATAGCCCTTCGCCTTCTGGGCCTGCCTCGCCTGCCGAAACCATCACAGGAACCATCCCTCAAAGTGGACCGACTCCAGGTGATTACAGCTGGCGCGACTTCTTCTCTGCTCCCGCCGCACCTCCTGCCTACGATGAGATCTATCCCGACCAGGCCAATAAGGACATGGACGCTAAGAAGGCCCGGCTGCTGCAAGTCTGCACGCAAACGCTGCTCGACAAGAAGTGCACCGAAGCCTTCGACGCGGCGCAGATGCCGAGCAAGGAGTGCCTGACCAAGGAGCAGCAAGAGCAGCTGCGCACCGCGCACGCGCAGAAGCTGAAGAAGATTAGGAGCGATAGGAACTTGTTCTTTGTTTGGGTGCGTCTTCTCATGGCTCCTTCTGCTTCTATGAATTCACGTGCTAATCGAAATCAGCTGCCACTCTTACTAGTCATTCTAATCGCGATGGTGAGGAACTGGATGCCAGCCTTCTCTGCCTCGCTCGCTGCCTTTACTTCTTTCTATGACCGGGTGGTTGAGCAGCGGCGGCCCATGGTGACTGTATGACGGGTGTCATAGCTCACTACTCATTGCATAATCAGTGTTTCTCTTGATTTCTGTCTTCAGCCTGTCGTTACTGGGCGAGTGAGCGAAGGAGTAAGTGGAAAGGATCTGGAAGCGGACAGATTTCTCTCAAGTTGTATGATCTAGGCGCATGAAGGACTCTTTACACGTCTGTTTTTGGCGGTTCATCAATCACCTATGGATTATTCTTTGTAATAATTCTGCTGATAAGGGATGGGTGGGGTCTTGGATATGACACGAATGGTATGGAAGTGTACAGATGTTTGATGTCTTCTCCTCTTTGTCTGATGCATAGTGTACAAGCAACGCAGATTCTGTTGCGATCACAACATCCTTTGAACCTTCTGCTCAAGTGACCAATGCGAAGAAGCCTAAGGACATCCCTAAACCCAGTGCAGCGTGCCTCCCTCCTGCCAAATCGGGTATCTCATTCAAGAACAGACAAAGGCAATACAAAAAAAGGACATCAAATACTGCTGGAGACATCATCACTGAATTCCATCCCGTCTGTCCACTTGAATTCTTATCCTCACCAACCAAACAAGAGACACTGCGATACCCTATAAAAGCTAAACATCTGGAGACAACCCCAGCCGCTTCCGTCACCCTCTCCCGTTCTCCTCCCCATGCTCACCAGCCTAATAAGTCCTCTCTGATTATGTCAACGTTGCCAATTTTCATCTGCATGGCCTCCGTATGATAAGGCACAGACGGGGTCTTGGATATGACACGAATGACACGGAGTGTACGGATGTTTCGAGGCTCATTGTCTTTCCATGCATAGCAGCCAACACTGATTACAAGTACTTCTTCAACCTATCATTCACGTAACCAGCACAGTCGATCCGGGGGCCACCTCGCATCGTGGCAGCTTGTTCCTATCCTGACAAATGTCTTATCCTGTTCACGTCCAAGCAAAAACGAGCCGACTACAAGGGTCGAGCACTACTATAAGCGTTCTTGAAGATAGTTGGTAGCGCCGTCGATGCAAATAGGCCGACAAGTCTATCTTCTCGTTTGACAGATCTAGGGGACGATGATTTTTCAACCCCCATCAGCCCACCAAGCCCTACCACAAGCCATCAGCGCACCAAGCGGCCACCGGCAAGCGTGAATCATCCCCCTTAGCTTGATCCTCTCAGATCATGCCACAAGCATACCTGCCGCGCCACCAGTACAAGCCCGGAAACCCAGACACCATCGGCATCCTCAGCGGCACAATGTTCTGCGGGCCGTAGGCTCGGCCCTGGGGTTCGTCGCCGCCGCCTCGGAAGCGCGGGGGCCGATCGTCGTTGATGTACACGGCTGGCATGGAGAGTTGGGGGACTGCTGGATGGAAGGGCGAGGTAGGGCGGGGGTGGGTGGATGCCGTTGTAGTGGTACTGGCGGTCGTGTTGAGCTGGATGGAGATGGTGAATGTAGGGAGGCGGGCTGGAGCACTGAATGAACGGACGTGCCAGGTCATGGCGGGCGGTGACTGCCTTGAAAGCTTACAGAGGGACGGTTGTGCGCGAGAGAAGAGACTGGCAAGCTGAGGTAGGACGAGTGGATTGGAATGAAGGATGGAGTAGTGAATAGAAGATTCTTCCAGAAACTCGATGGATAGATTAAGAATGTCCTCCGCTACATACGGTAAGCAAGCTGGCATTGTTGAAGTTGAGGAGGGGGGAGAGGGTTTGTTGCTATGGGTCATCTCGCTCGTTCGATCTCACTTCAAACCCGCTGCCCTTCCTCGCACAACAACAACCACCACCTCCTCCTCCTTCACGTCTCCTCATGGCTGGCAGCTCAACTTCCCCCAGATGTATCTTCCTATCTCTTCTCACCTGCTCTTACCGGTGTCTTCACTCCTCCCACAACCCACAGCTCGCGCGCGCGCTGCTCCAGCCCCCAGCGCAGCCCCAGCCGATCTGACTCCGCGCGTCGACAAGAGCCATCCGTCGCCGGCCTGTACATTGCCCTCGGGCATTTCAGAAACAGACCTTCTGCCGGACACCTCTTCGGACGAGGATCATGACATTGCAGCATTCCAAACACAGGAGAGCACCGAGTCCGGTTTGATGTGCCTCTCGGCCACGGTGACCGAGTCGACACTTCGCGCTCCCTACCATCTCGGGAAGAGACCTTTCCTACCTTTACCTCGTCGCTTCCAGCGGGCACTGCAAGCCAATTGCAGGCGCATACTCCTCCCTCCAGCGATTCCCCTCGACGAGACAGCACTGGCCGCTGGCGGCTAGTTTGCTGGTGGCAGGCCGCTTCACGGTCATCGGTGACCGAGTCGATACTTCATGCGCGTCCTGTCGTCTCGAGAAGAGACCTTTCCTACCATCACCTCATCCCTACGCGCGGGCATTGCAGGTGTCGTCCCTCCTGGCCGAGAAGCCTCACGACGGAACGCGAAGCGAATGACTCCTCCAGAGACGTATGCCCGAGCCGCATTAGGCTCCGGCCGCCCAACCACGGCCGCACTGTCACCGAACTTCAACTCCAGATGCTCTACATCGACCTTCGACAACTCCTACCAGCCACCTTCGGTAGCGTCCAAGGCCGTGAGCGTCAATACATCATCGTGGACCTCACTGTCGCGGAAACGCCTGGGTTCCTGAGAGAGACCGCGCGTGGTGACGTGGGTCTGACCCGCCGATTCACCACGAACACGGTGCCGACGCTGCCTACACTCTCTACCTTCTCGGCACTCTCCCCAATAGGGCAGGCGAGGAGACAGGCTGCAGCCAGTCCTTCTGACTTCACGTCGCCGCGTCGGTGGTGGTGAGGGATCGAAGGTGCGTGGCGAGGGTGTCTCCCTCTCCGCCCGACTTCACGCACAAACGACAATGTTGGATACTGGTTGCGAGACGATAGGTCAAGATGACGGTGGGGCGTTAGAGAGGTATGGCGTTGAAGGCTTGAGTAGTGATGAGGGATAGTGACTGACGCGAGCTAGGACTAGCTACGCCTGGAATGTATTCAATGTTTTCTGTGTCTCGTTTTCCTTTTTAGCTGCGGCTTGTTCGGGGGGAGGTGCTGCTGGACCTTGCGTTGGGAAGATCTTGCTCTCATGCTTCTCTTTATGCTCGTTTTGATCTGCAATCTCCGCGTCGAACTCGCGTCTTGTGCTGCTTTCTTGAACTGTTGTGAGGTCTTTCGTGCTATCCCCTCCTACCATATGCTCCAACGGAAATGTTTTTTACCAATGTCGCTTTGTGTAAACTTCTCTTGCCACCCTGATTCCGTAACACTTCACTTAGGTATGAGATACACCGGTACGGTATTGATGCTTCTTAGCGGACATGGAGATCTTCGTCCATAATGTCTCCTAACATACTGCGATGTTGTATATACCTCACCTTCACGATGCCTACCAGGTCCTGTGGAAAATGGACCTGATCCGCGGTCTCAAGGGTGTGCTGTACAAAGCCCGCCTGCATGGAGGCCCATCACCAATGTACACGTTGGGTCGTTGACCCACGTCAGCAACAAGGCCAGCCATCAAAGCCCAACGATAGAGATGCTCGTGCAGTAACTGGACGGGCGCTACATGACGACAATGGCTTCTTCGAGAAGAGTGAGACCAAGGACAGCCAGTACGTAGAGTAAGAGCAAGAGCAAGGAGAGCCAATACGTCAGTAAACACAGACAATGTACGAAATAGCACTGTTGAATTAGCCAGCCCAATGTTGAGCCAGTCACGTCCTCAGTCGAATCTGTAAATTCATCAAGCCAGCCAGGCGAACATGGCAGACCGCAGACGAGGCCGGCTGCTGTGGTCAGCAAGCGGGGGCTATACCGACTGCGATATAGTTGCAAGCTTGCGTAGAAGCTGTTCACTACAAACGGCTTCATCCGCCTGTGTGTATTTGTCACTATGTGAGGTGGCTCTCGGTTGGCATGTCATCATCATCGGCACCATCAGATGGACGTCTTACTCTGACGAAGCTGCAAGGCGTCTGCTTGAAGTTGGACGTGGCCAGTGTGGACATGCGGTGTCATCGTACGAGACTCTGCTTGGACTTTGATGGTTACGAGCGCTACCTTTGGACTTGACAAACCTGCTTTGAGACGGATGCCCAGGACGCTCCGGGTTGTGGAAATAATGTTTTGGAATACTCGACGGACCGTTCAACATCTTAAGACGACACTGATACAACGATCTCGTCCTCTCGAATCGCTCAGAGCCTTCGGAAAGAGACATGCCGAACGGAATGCTGCGCATAGGGTTTACTGCAGGCAGCCGGTACGTCTCACAAGACCTCTGAAACAAGCTCTTCGTTGCCCAGTCGAGATTTATCTCGTACCGTTTTGGTCGATGACAGACGTTCTCCAGCGCCCTTCCGGTCATCGAGGTGGCCCAACGACATTTCTTCACACCATCCCATGCTCTTGATGATGCTCAGGCTGAGACGTGAGCAGCACGAGAGAGCCTACCAAGCCAACAGTATCCAACACGCTTACTCAGACAATGAAGCACCTTTCCGCGTAGATCCAGAGGTACATGATGCTCTGATCACCCTGCTACCCGTCGGACGGCCGCGGATGTCAACGCTCGAGCTGGAGCCCCTGGCCCTGACCGGCCCTGACCGTCACCTTGTCGTCCTCTTGCGGAACGGGCAGTCGTCCCTCTGCCATCCGAGGTGGCGATGCTAACCAAAGCATGGGGGGGTGGATGAGTACGGGTTGATGCAAGCAGCCGCTGCTGCACCACATCAGGGAGCAAAGCGGGTCAGCCAATAATCGGCGGCGTAACGGCGCGGCGGCTAGAGGGACTAGGGCTGTGTCGGCCACACACCAGGGCTGCGAGTGTCAGCCCAGGAGAATCAACAGGTGCCAGTGCGCGGGTGGAATGCTAGCCCATTCCCAGCATGCGTCCCGAAAAGATTCCGAGGAGCAAAGGGGAACCGAAGGCTGCGTACCGCACTTCCGGCCTCTGGTTTCCACTAGCTGAACCCAATCCAGGCTGGATGGTGTGCTGCTAACGCTCCACTGGACTGGCGTTGGAAGAGTAGTCCTGCACCTTGCATCATGCCCGCGTGATTGAGCGGCCAATGAAGCTTGTGGAGATGCTGCACCTGTCGCGTTCTGGGATGCCTCGAGTAGAGTTGCTCGCGAAGCAGAGCCAAGCCCAGGACCGTTGCGAAGCTCCAAGCCGTTCGAGTAGAGGTGCGCATTGCGCTAGCATACGACTGCTGGCCGATGTCGCTTGCGGGTGGTTGGAATGCCGATCGGGGAGACTGCAGCAGCCCAATCAACAACGGGCGCTGATCGGTGTTGTTCTGCAGTGTCAGTGTTGTGATGCTTGTGAGAGTTATGCAACGAGATGAAGAGGACCCCCACGATGTATCGGCAGCTTCAGGCCCGGTATCTCAATTCCACGAGTCCCCTGCTCAGGGCGGCCTCGAATGACTCTGGAAGATTGTGCCATTGAGATCGGATCTCACATCAGTGCGTCTGCACGCAGCCCCGTAGTGGCATTATGGCTTGCGCAAGTTCGCCCAGCGCCGTCCCCGCGTGCTTCGAGAAAGTCATCAGACGCCGCACATCTGCGAGCGTGCCAATACGGCCGTTTCTGCAGTCGAGTGGAACAGCGTGCTGGGCGTGCAGAGAAGGGACGGCGGATATCTTACTACACGAGCGTCGACGGTAGCGGCATCCAGCGGACGATGAAGCAAAAGCGAGCTATCACCATCCATGAATTCAATGGAAGCGAGTCCCAATGGCAGAGTCACAGGAGCACGACGATCCAAGCCTCATCCATCTCCACTCCGGGACGAACCTCTTTGTTGCGCTCGGTCCACCGCGTGGAGATGGAGCCAGCCGCGGTGCAAATGGTCAGGGGCGTCCTAGTCTGACGTCCGCGGCTTTCTGCAAACTGAACACTAGCCCAGCAGGAGAGCCATGGTAGAGGCCTCGTTAGGCACATTATCCAAGCATCTAGCCACACGTGATGGCACTGCTAGCACTGAACAGACGTGCAGCGCGCCCACGTTGCTGACGGAGCGTCTGGCACATCGACGGGCTGCCCAAGCCTGAGTGCTGGTAACGGCGGTGATGAGCTCATGCACTGTGTGCAGCGAATGTGGTGGTCGGCAATAGTTATTGATGAAGATACTAAGAAAACTATTGCACGCCAAAGGCAACGCCAGCAAGTCAGGGCCAGATTGGCTCCCCTCAGTGCACCCACTCTGTGCAGATTCCAGCGCTTCGACTTGTGCTTCGTCGCATCAGAGTGGCCTGATCTCAGCTGCGTGCACTTGCCCAGAACACACAAGCGCGGGCTCCATCCGTCTGGGGCTGGGTGTGCCCAGCAGGCCTGCTCCCTGTTCACTGCGCTAGCGACCACGCTCCCTTGCCCGTTGGCCGCCCACGCTCTTCCGCCCGGCCTGCCATACTCAATCATCTCGCTCCCTCCTCCCACCCTCACGCTGCTGATTGACAAGTACCTACTGCTCCAGCAACCGGGGAGAGATTACCTCAATCCAGTCACCGTCACCGCCCACTGCAGCTGGCGACGGCGGCAGTCTGCACGCCTTTCCGAAAGACCCAAGCACAAACCTGCCGTCAGGACTCGTCCCGTGCGACAGCCGTCTCGATCGCATCTCACCCAAGCTGCGATCTGCTCCACCAGCCGCTCGTACATATCTCTCTCCGCGACCGTCCAATTCACCTCGAGTCGTCCGCTTGAGAATCGGCTGCTCCGTTCCTGTCGCTGTCAGTCTGCCTCATCATCAACGAAAGGATCGATCCGAGCACCAAGCTGACGCTGTTCCAGATACCGACGTGCCGGGAAAGGCGTCCATTGGATCTCATCCACAGCTGTTCGCCCAGGCGTGCGACACCCAATGTAAGTCCATTCACATCGATTCACAGCGTACTCGAGAGGCACTGTATGCACGCGTTTCGTCAAGCAAGGAGCATCTTGTCACTTGACATTCACATCGCGTCTCGCCTTGCGTGACTTGACTGACTGTAGTAACAGTGCCTGTGACCATTGTATAGCCACCACGCTTCTCTCAACTCGCCGCATTAGCCATGGCTACCATCGCCGTCTCCAACGAGACGCGGAGCTCTGCCTCCCGCATCACCAAGGAGGGCAAGAAGATCACGTATCAGATGCACGTTCTCCAGCAACCTGAACGCGCTAGAGCGTGCGGTTCGGGTGCGAAATGTGAGAGTCCCTTGTCTTGATCAACCAACCTCCTATGCTAACATACAAGAAGCCTCTGCCGACCGTCGCCCTGTGGACCCACCGCCCATCGTCGAGCTACGCGTCTTTGAAGGCGACAACGAGATCACCTTCTCCTACAACGCCAGCTTCTTCCTCTTCGCTACGCTCGAGCACGCCCGCACGATAGCCCAAGGTCGCGTTCCCCAAAGCCCTGCCAACTCTCCGGTTCTGACAGGAACGCCCGTTGCTGGTATGGCTTACCTCGATCGTCCTTCCCCAGCCGGCTACTTCATCTTTCCCGACCTGTCTGTTCGCCATGAAGGGAGGTACAGGCTGAGTTTCACATTGTACGAAGAGCTGAAGGACGCGAAAGACATGGATAGCGAGGATCAGCAACCCGTTGCTGTGCACTTAACTGAGCTTGGCGCTCACGTATCGCACCGTTTGGAGGTCAAATCCGCACCGTTCCAAGTCTTCAGCGCGAAGAAGTTCCCCGGTCTCGCCGAGAGCACCGCTCTCAGCCGCGTGGTTGCCGATCAGGGTTGTCGCGTTCGTATCCGCCGCGATGTGCGAATGAGGCGTCGCGACAAGAAGCACGGCAAGGATTGGGATGAGTACGAGGAGCATAGCGAAAATGAGTTTGCTCGAAGGACTGCGACTCCTGACGCCTACGGACAAGGCTCTATACCGACACCTCAGCAACCTATGGATGGAAGCGATCGACCCAGATCTGTCAGCAATGCTAGTAACGCATCGTTCGGTGTTCCTCAACGCCGCCCGTCTATCCATGAGACAGCTCCCGGTTACCAACAAGGATATCCAGCACACATTGCACCTCAGACGCCGCAGAGCGCGTATGCTCCTCCAGCAGCACCATTCTATCCCACCCAGCAGCAACAATCCCAGGCGCAGTACCAGCCAGTGCAGCAGACGATGATGCAGCCACCTCAGATCCCCATGCAACAAAACCACTATATTGAGGGGAGCTACATGCCTTCGTCCTACTTCACTGTCCCGCCCCAGCAGCCACCGCAGCCACGATACGAACCCATGCAGCACACTCGGAACAACAGCGTTGAGTATCCCACGACCCCCACCGATTACAGGCGGCCATCCGCACCGCAGTCCCAGCCCGCGCAATACCCCACCTCGAACCAGATGATGGCTCCTTTCGGAAGCTTGGATGCATCCTACAACCGCCCAATCCACATGTCACAGCCTACGCAGCAGATACCCACTTCCCAGCCGATGCATCCGCTCCCGCCTAGCTCGTCCGCAGCACCCATGAACGCGATGAACGGTCATCCTCTCGCGCCTCTGAAGACTCTCCAGCCACCAATGGAGAAGAGCGAGCCCAGCTCACCGCACGGCATCTTTGGACCCATCAACGGCCACGTCGAAATTCCGCAAGCCCGGGACTCCAGCGAAGCTCTGAAGAGGACGCCGCCGAAGTTCCCCTCGCAGGTCGACACTCTTACGACAAATGGCCCGACCAAGCGCAGCTTCAGCTCGACCTTTGGTAACCAGGAATTGCAGCAGCCAATGCGGCATGGAGCCCGCCCGAGCGGTGCGCATGCGCCTGAGCCATCGCTGAATAGGTTCTTGGATGTCGTTGGCGGTGACGATGAGGACCTCCAACAGGCGCTGGCTGAGGATGCTATGTCGTACCGTCGTGCTGATGGGACGGAGCGGAGACGTCGAGTGCCCCTCTCCGACTAGGTTGTCTGGCCAGGGGTGTTGATGCATCAGGTCAGCATCAGACTTTATGTTGGTCATGTGCTTGGTGTTCACGAGATCGCTATCATTGTCATCTGAGAGATGTTTTTCACTTCATGTTCTCTGCATGTATTGCACGCAATGCATAGGTCCGGCAGTCCTTGGGTATTGTATGCAACGGTAAGTTGCATACCCTGTTCTTTGTGAACATTCACGACAATTGTCTTACGAGTGCTACTTTGTTCTCATTTCTGTTTGGACTTATGTTTTCATCTCTTGCTGGATACCCAGCCAGCCTTCTACTACCCGGCCTGCAGGTGCAGGCCAAGTTTCATATTTCCCTTGTTAGTGCGTGCTGCGTTCATGGGGTTGGGGACTACGACTTGCTTCAAATCTCGAATAGCGAGCGGCCTGGCGAGCACAAGGCGTTGTAGGACAGACGGTGTAATTCTTCATGTCCATAGCCGCAAGATAGACACCAAAAATGGGAGGTCTCTTGTGTTCAAATCTAGAGTTTAACTCATGTTGCCGTCGGTGATCACATGCTCATCTGCCATACCACACAGGAAGTGAGATGTCACGGATCCTATGCATCCTTAAGGTATCGTGTTATGGTTCTACAACCACGGCTGTACTGAGGTCTCTCTTCTACCAGCCGGGCCAATGATGCCACACCATGTTCAAACGTCCTGACGTACGCCTTGGAAGGATAACGAATCGGGTACCTGACAGAGGTCGCAATGTTATCGGTTGCTATGCTTGTGAAGACGCGAACTTGTCATGATCACTCTATTTAGCCTGGCCGTAACACGTTCTTTTCACAGCCACTTCACTTTACACGGCACGCTAAAGTAGACTGCATGGAAACTGAGGGGAACCGCGCGCACTTAGCCATGAATAATTCTGCTAACACCCGTTCGGCCAATTGTTTTGTAAAAGACGATGGTTCGAGTGGTTCACTGATGATTTCCAATATCGATAACCTTAACCGTTGTTTTGCTGCGGAGCTTAGGGGCATAACACGGCAACCACCAACTCAAGCCTTCTTCTAGGCTCAACGTTGCTCCAATGACTTGATGACCTGATGACGCTCTTTTGTGCATTGTTTCAGCGCTTCCAGTACATATTCGCCTCTCTTTCACATCGACAATAGCCAGCGGAGCCACGCTGTAGCTGCCCTTCTCGGATACCCACCACCCTTGCATAACCCGCTCCACCGGATCGCTTGTGTTGGACTTTGAAGTCATGGAGGTTTGTTTCTCTGCGAAGTCCGCTTCGCATTAACTGGTTTGCTGATGCATCTGCGAAATGCTAGGAACCGATACCCGGTGATCCACGCGTGGACAGCTTCAACGTTGAAGATGGAATCCAGGGTAACTACCACCCAAAAGACGGCCAAGTGGGCTTGAACGGCGGAGGATCTCTAAACTTCTCGAGGAAGAGAGGCCACCACACACAAGAAGATGAGGCGGATCTATCTCGAGATGGCGGCCTCGACGAGCAGGCTACTCACACACCGAAGCGCAGCCGTTCATCCAGATGGCCACAGCCTCCAGATGTCGCCGAAACTACTGAGAAACAATACGAACCGCATAAGCGGATTAGCACTGCTTCCTCCATGAGCGGACGTCCAGCCTCCACTCCAGGGCGATCCTCAAGGTTCCAGGAAGCCAGCATGCATGACAAAATCAGCGAGAAGCCGCCAAGTGCTTTCACGCGGCTGTTCCACAGTACAGCTAAGAGTCCGTCCGTGGACCATCTGATGGAAGACTACATGACAGCTTCAAGCGAAGCTTCAACGGTCAGACTGCCAGGAAGGGGTGCAGATAAGTCGGCGCAGATGAAGGGCTTGACGCATCATGCGAATCCCTCCACAACTGGAACAACGACCACTGCGGACAGCAGGCGATCGGGGCTCTTCAGGTTTGGACGTTCACTCGCGTCGTCCTTCAATCCTCTCCACATATGGCAGAAGATGTCTACAAACTGGAACGAGGCGAGAGAGGAGCTCGTTGACGAGCGCACCAAAGAATTCATGGAGCGGCAGGCAAAGGCTGAGCACGCATACGCAGAGCTCAAGAAGACCGGGCAAATCGGCCCTCAAGGAACCGTCACGGCTATGACTACCGGCCTGAGGCCGTCTGCGCCTGGCCATGTTTCTCCAACCACGCACAGAGACTCTGGCATCTCGGGCATGGAAAACGTGCGTGTGTCAGCTGAATACAACAGTGATGCCAGCCATGCGCCCGGCGAAACTCACCTAGCTGTGCCTGAGACGACCGCGCACCGTAAATCGTCATTCCACTTCAGGACTCCATCCCTCACTAATCTCAAGAAGGTCAAATCGGAAATCAACCTTAAGCCGAAGCATTCCTCAGTGTCTCTCTCACCCGAGAAGGAGCTGCCGCAATTGCCAGACGAGCAGAGGTCGCTTCGCAAGGCTCAGTCCAAGAGGGATCTGGTAAAGCAACAGAAGCTGACCAAGCGTGTGAGCGATCTCGAGGCCAAGCTGCAGGAAGCACGCCGCGACCTCGTTGCGGCTTTGAATGATGCGCCCCCAGTGCCACAGCTACCAAGTCCGTTCAGAAACGGAGCTGGAGGGAACGACCGGAGCCGCAGTGCCTCGCCGTCGAAGAGGAATTTTATCCCTGGGGCTCTGCCTTCCGTGCCATCTGAGCGTCTACTGTATGTAGACCAACTGGATCAATCCTCCCTCAAGTCTGACCACGAAAATAGCTCGAGAGATAATTCCAAATCAGCCATGAAGGACTCAACTCACCGGTCCAGGAAGAGCAGCGCACACCACGAACCGTCGAACGCCATCCCAGATGCTCCCCAGCCCACAGAAGTGCCTCATCACGGCGTCCAAATCTCCAACCCTATCCCCCATCCACCCCACCATCAGCAACAACCCGACTACCTCAGCCCTGTCGAACGCTCCCGCCGCTCCCCCATCGACGAGCTCGCCCCCGCGCACTTCGAGCCTCCCGCCCCACCGCAGCCCGCGACGAAGAAGAGCCCGGCCAAGAAGCCGCCGACGGTTCGCAAGCGCAAGCCCTCGGCCAGCAAAGAAGATCTGCGCTTCCGGCCCAGCCCTGACAGCGGCGATGATGAGGAGTGGAGTGCGCCGCAAGCCAACAAGCCGGCGAAGAAGAAGCGCGCGAGCCCCAGAGGCAAGAAAACCGGCAGCAACAAGGTCAGACACCAGCGGAACGAGCAAGAAGGTAAGAACGGCGCCGCCACCATGACCACCACGACTGTCACGCAGAGCACGACGACGCGCTCCGCCGCACCGGCCACTCCGGCTCCACCACCACCGCAGCAGCTGCCAGTAGTGGAGGACGACGCCGGCGCGTCGCGCACGAGCCTCGAGACCGTGGAGGAGGAGTCGAGCATGACGATCACGGTGCTGCTGAACGAGGAGCCGATACGGCCGACGGCGTTTGCGACGCCGGCGCATCCGGGCCGGGCACTTGTGGCCGGGGTGGAGGGGCAGGGGGAGGGGGAGAGCAGTCCGGTTAGGGTGACGCCGGGGGTGGAGGGGGTGCCGGAGATGCCGGGGAGAGGGAGAGCGGGGAGGAGGAGCTTTGAGTGGCCGGATGATGTGTTTTAGGTTTCGGTGGGGATGGTGGATGGGGGAGGGGAGGGGAGGGGAGGGGAAGGGGTTGGGGATGAGAGATTGAGCTGCTTTGGTTTTATCTGTGCTTTCGGGAATGGATGGGTTTGGCTTTTAGTCTTCAGTTTTGCTGGTTTCTCTCATGGCGACGGCGCTGAGCGTGTTCTGGTGCAAAGGTTCTGGGTATTTACAAGGGTCTGGAGATTCTCTGCTGAATGTGCGGTGGACTTGCTGGCAAAAGCTGCGTTTTGTGCTTGAGACGTCAGACGGCAGGAGATGCTTTGTGTGTAGATACTTTGCGTGGGATTGGCTAGCGGAGAGTGCTTGATACATGTCACCAAATTGCGATCTCGCCGCCGATGATAGCAGCATACGGACTAACGGAAGTTCATTGGCAGTGTTGTTTCCCAAGAAATTGGTCTGGCGTTGGGTGAGGTTTGTATGGTGACTGTAAGGTTCCAATATCGAATGCACAGCTGGTAGCGCAAGGGTTTTCATTGTGGCCAGGACTGTCTTGCGCGTTGAGCGTTGGATACATGGAAAGGAGTTGCTACGACAAGTATGACATCGTTGTTAATGAACTCCGGTAACATTGCTACACTCTCTAACCTATTAAACCCATCACTAAGCAACCTCGCCCACCACCCGTCCCTCCCTGATCTCCGCATCAACCAGCACAACTCCAGTTCCCCCCTGTCCCATCTTCCCCAGCGCAACCGTTGTACTCCTCAAGTTCGGAATGACCAGCACCGTCTCCCCCAAGCTCTGGTAATCCGTCTCACAAGTGACGTCCTTCTCAGTCTCCACCCCCGCCTCAGCGCCGCCCTCCTGCGGCTGCGGCCGGCCGCGCGCGGACACATGCCGGATCTCGACACTGGGCAACAGCAAATGCCCTGCCCTGAGCGGCAGCAGCATGACCGGGAACGTCAACGCCTCGTTCTCGGCCGCGGAGAAGTGCGCGCGGCGCTGGCCGCCGATCAGCCAGGTGTCTGGGTGAGCGTCGAGCTCGTAGACGAAGTCAAGCTTGGGGTTTGTGGCTGTGGAGGCGGCGTTGTTGTCACCCCATTGCCGGGTATGGCTGATGCGCAGCTCGGCGGCGAGCATGGTGCCAACCGGGTTTGGAGTCGTGGTTGGGGAGAGGATTGTGATAGAGGCGGTGTGGACAACTTGGATGCGTGGGATCGTGACGGTTATGGTTATGCGGCGATGGGTGGTGGGTGGAGAGTTGAGAGGGGTTGAGGGGGGTTGGAGGGTTAGAATTGCGTTGGCCTGTTGGTCTTCAGTAATAGTCGTTGGATCGTGAAGTGCGAAAACTACCTTATACCAGTCTTTCAGCCAGTTCCTGGTGTTCTCCCGGGTGTTGCTTGGTAGGCTCTCAACGGCGTGTGTCCAGTCAATGTCGTTGAACGTACCAAGAGAGACTTGGCCCAATAGGGCTATCCTCTCGTACTCGTTAGATTTGATACGCTGGCGTAGGCGGTCGATTAGCACGGGGGTTAGCAGTCGTTTCAATGGAGCAATTGAGCTGTTCTCAATATCCGAGGTGAAACTTCTTTCAGCCACATCGAGAGCCTCTTCGTCCAGGCATCGATAGTCTACCACTAATGATAGAGGTTGACGCTGAGCTCTCTTTTCCTCTCCACTCCGATCCATCCTGATGATCTTGTATGTGAGGCAGGCTGGGTGTTTCGGAAACACAAGCATTGGAGTAAGCTTGCCCGACGGCGATTGAACGTCATAGTCCTCCGACTTCTCTAGTTGCACGTTGAGTACACGGAAAGGAATGTAACCAGAAGGCCTGATATTGAACCTCGAGAACAAGGCACGCTCCTTGAATAAATCATGCACGTTGACATCGAGCGGCAGTTCGACCGGAATATCAGCGTAGGTAAGATACTTGAAGACGCCTTTCTCTGTATGGTACGTGATCTCCAATCGCACCGAAATCGCACGCATGTGGCTTTCTAGCTCGTATGGGACACGAAAGGTTGCTGTACGGTCTCGTGTCATGTCGGTAAACTCGACTACACCAGGCCGTGTCTGATCGCGGATGGTGACCTGCCCTTCAGTAATTATGGCATCGGCAGTGCGGAGTCTGAGTCCGGCTGAAGCAGCCCGCAGCCGCAACTCCGCCTTCTGTATTTCGTTCCAACCACTCTTGCACTCGATCTCAATTGAACCAGGCTTGTCAATTTGGATGGAGCGGCAGAGTTTGGCTTTTGCATCGAATGACTCTACCCGCGGATAACACAGGATCCTCGACTGCCTCGCTGTTGGCAGAGGGGGCGTGGATGCTCGAGATAATGGTACAAGCGGATTGGAAGGCTCCTTCTTCGGTGATAGTTCCTGAATAAAGTTGATCTTGCTGGCCTGAACAAGAATCTGATCAACGACAAAACTGCCGTTCGTGGTGACCTGTGTAACATTAGCACAGTTTCGCCGAAAAGGTCGTGGCAACTGACATTGGTATCGAGCCATATCTTATTGATGCCGCGGCGGAGGCGCAGAGAGCCTTCACTCTCAAGCCAGAACTCTCCCGATTGTCCTGCAGACTCGCTCAAAAGCTTTACTTTGACCCGGTCGACATCAAGGTCATCCTCAAGTAGGTGACGGATACAGAGCCGCAACTGGAAACCGTCTTTGTCGGGGCAGTGCCGCAAATATGGCTCTAGAACAACATTATCAAAGTACTGCGACATAGGCACCGAGATATCGTGTGGCAGTTGATTAGAGTATGTAACGAGCTCTGTGAGGAAGCCCTCGGTGTTCACGAGGTCGTCGTTGAGCCAGGTCAGGTCATCTTTCTGCGGATTCTGCTCTACACTCATGCCAGACGGGTACTTCACTCTCGGTACCAACGATAATCGCCTGTGTGCGGCAGACTTCTCCAATAGACGCAAGAGCACCTTCACGTAGTCGTCTTTCCGGTGCAGGCGCTTCAGACATTGCGCCTGCATCTTGACCATCGAAGTCTCGACAAAGTTCCATCGCTGATCAGCGTACAATGGAGTCAAACGGCTGAAGTACATTGCTGCTCCAGCCAAATCACCTAGCTCGCTATGAGACATCAATCTAGAGTTCGTTCTCGTCCACGAAGTAGTAGCACTTACAATTTGACAACAGCTAGGTCGCCCATTACTCGTTCCGCGGATCTGGTCCGTCCTGCTGCAAGATAGTGTTTTATTGCGGAGTCACTGAGTCTCTGCCAAAGGTCGCATTAGCTTGGCACACAATCCGTTTGAGTCGTGCACGGCCTACCTCATATGAATTTCTAAAGTCATCGATGGACGAAATTGCTGCAACGAGGGACGGATGGTATAGACCTTGTAGCATCGACCCCGTTGAGGAACCCTCCTGAGCCATGCTGTCCGGGCTCTCAACCTCACCGAGTGATGACTTAGGATCATCTAAGTCTATCTCTGTCAGACTGGCTGAGTCAAACAGGCGCGCATTGGCCACAGAAATCCAGCCGATTGACCAGCCTCTGGCTTTCCCAATCCGCTCAAGCACTCTTCGTTGAACGAGAATGAGTTCTGCTCTATGCGCAGCTAGCCCTTCGATGCCTGTTCTGTTTTCGTGCGATCGCTGTTGCTCATTGTGCTGTCGGCTTGTACTGGAAGATCTCTGCTCGTACACCACTTGAGAGGAGAGCGAAGCTTGTGCCCACGGAGGTTCTCCCATAGGGCCTCGACTTCGTTGTAGAGAGCTTGTCCTTCTGTGATGTGCCAGAATGTTAGATTCTGACATGGAAAATTTGAGCTCAGCGTCATGTCTTCCGCGAGATGAGGCTCTAGAAGGAGATGACGATTTGGGAGCATCAGAGCATCTAGCCGTAGGCAAGGCAGTGATGTCGGTCTCCTCCAGTACTTGTTGAGCTACGGAGAAGGTCCAGGATGACACAAGATTCTCAATCACCCCATCGGAAACTGACAGGTCGTTAGACCGGGCTCTGAGATACGGTTAACAATGTTCTACATCTGAGCGCGCAGGGGTGCTGACCATACCCAGTCCGGAGGTCTTGCCTCAAAATGCGTGCAACGCTAGTGATGAAGCTCAATGCGCGCTGGCAGACTTCAGCAAGCCATACAAGATCCTCAGAAGTTTCGGGAGGTTTAGATGACGTAGGTTCTTGGTCTGGCGCCGCTTCGATACCATAGTATGAATCGCTCTTTTTGTGTGTCTTCGCTGAAGGCTTCGGTCTGAATGATCGTGCATTACCCAGCCGAAGAAGTAAAGATATCTGTCGGGCAAATATATAGCTTTTGAAGTCGTGGATGGAAATATTGTTAGACAGGATGAGATCTCGGTAGTTCTTCCTCGTCGCATTTACAGGTCTGTCCACAAGGATTGACTTAAGGTTGTCATCAGTGCCAGTTTCTACTGCTGTGTCGGACTCTTGGTTAGTACTGTTGCCAGCGACATCGGATAAGCACTGCTGTAGGTCTTCGGTATAAGTCAGGAAAGATCCTCCATGATCGCTCGAGCCGTCGCCAGCTTGGTCCCGTATGACTGAATCCAAGCCTACGGAAAGCTCATCGTATCCGACCAAGGCGTCCTCTATTAGTCCAACGCTTTCGAAACCCCTCGCCAAGCCTTCTTTGAGAATGAAGAATGTGCAGAAGTTCCAGCCGGGGAGCGCTCTCTGCGCATCCTTCTCGCGAATGTCTTCTTCGTACTGGCTTACGCGCAGATCGAAAGACATAAGAATGAGGGACTTAAACTTCAAAACCAAATCATTCAAAGCGGTTTCAACATCCTGCGGGCTCTCGCTGTAGGGTGAGCCCACGCTACCAGAGCCGGCTGGTAGAAGATGCGGAGGTACATCGTTCTTCTGCAAACGAATTTGGGCAACCCGGTCAGGCCCCGACTTGCTGGAGACGTTGAAGTCAGAGCGGATCTTTTCAAATACAGTACTCGAGCTGCGGCCTGGCCATCTCGAAGTACTGCTAGGTTTTTCAGGCGTCGTGTCTGAAGCGTCGCGGTCACGGGAGGGTTTGCTCCACCGTAACTGAGACGCAGCTGGCGTGTCCGGCACGACCACATGAACGATGAGCCACTCAAAAGCATCATGGTTCTCTTGGGCGTTCGCGGAAGTGATGCTTTGAGAGGGCGGAGTGTGGGCTCTAACCCACTCTCTCAGCAGCTTCCGCGAAGAAGCCTTGTAAGTTTCGGAGTCGTCACATCTCAGAAGGTAGACTTTCAGATACGGGGTCTGGCGGAGCCCGGGTATCTGGTGCCGTCTTCCTTTGAGCGAGCCTTGAGAAACCCCGGGCGGAGCATCCGCACTGTCAGCTGGTGCTTGGCTGCTGGGCTGCGTTTGCTGAGCATTGTCCGTGATACTGCTGCTTGCTTGAGATGCATCGTTTGCAGGCCTGGTCCCCTGTTGAACCAGGCTCTCTTGGTCTGGCACAAACTTGATGTGCAGAGAGTCGATGGACCTTAGTGGACGCGTCGGAGACTTCCAATTCAAATTGCGAAGCGGCAGACGTGCTTGCAGCTGTGCAGAGATGAGAGGAAATACCCCAGCCGGATCATGATACTCGACTGAGGGAACGAATCAGCACTGTCGGCCTTGCCGATGTAGACTTCGTGGTGTGGAAGTGGGCATACCCGTGACCCTCGAGCTGGAAGAGCCATCCATGGCTGCGCCTGTCAGGATCGCACGATGGAAGGATTCGTATCGACTGTTTCGTACAGCATGCTTGAGCGAAGTTGAGCCTTTCCGATTAGTGATAGTGCTCCTGAAGAACGTGTTTGTTAAACACAGACCGGCGGTTGAAAGGTACGGTTGAATAAATGCTGACCCCTAAAATCCGGCAGACACGCACTAAAACGGGTCTTCCCTTCTGCTAGGCAGCTCACAGCTGAGTCGTTCAAGGCTGTGCAGACGACGGATCTCTTGGAAGCGCAGCATCTCCCTCTCACGAATCACGCTGAGAGTCGATCCTGAAGATAACAAAGAGAGACAACAGAAAACAAGCTCGAGATCTGCCTTACATGAGTAGGAGAATGCCTCGCCGGCGAGACCGACGAATCGTTTCCTATCGCGATCTCGTATCGACCAACTTCTCGTATGCTGCACATTCACGACTCCATTCATTTCACGCACATCCCTTGACATGTCAGCCTTGCCGTCTATTTCACCTCACCTTTCATCTCATTGAGTAACTCAAGCGACTCCTTCGATGTTCCGCATGATGTGCACCGCCAAAAAGACAAGCTCTTGGCTCATTTCGTTGCCTTGAACAAGAATAGAACACGTTCGGATGCATCATTGCGTCCCCCATCTCTCTTCTATTATAGTATATCAAGCCTTCTATACACAGTGATTTCAAACCTCTCCCTTGTCCCCTTCTCCCCTGTAAGCAGTAATCAAAGGTTCTCTGAAAGCGGCAATCGAGAACCCTTCGTCTACAAGCAATACATCACCGACTTTCCTGACCATCCTTCCTATCTCTCAAGTCGAATCACGAAGCCATCACCCACAGCCATCCCACCATGAGCTCCTACGTCCAAGGTAGCCTCTGGTACTACGCCCCCAACAAAGTCCTCCCCATCGTCTTCGCCATCCTTTTCTTCCTCTCCGGCCTCCTCCACACCTACCAAACCCTCCGCTACAAAATATGGCGCATCACGATCCTCCTTTCGTGGTCCGCTCTCATCATGGTCGCCGGCTTCAGTCTGCGCGAAGCCGGCGCCTACAACTTGTCCAGCCTCAACCTCCTCCTCGCCAGCAACGTCCTCGTCCTGTCCGGCCCCCCCGTCTACGCCGCCGTCAACTACCTCATCCTCTCCCGCGTCCTCTACTACGTCCCCTACCTCTCGCCCCTGCACCCAGGGCGCGTGCTAACCACCTTCCTGGCACTGGACGGCATGGTCGAAGCCCTCCTCGCCACCGGCGCCGTCCGCATCTTCAACTTCTCCATGACGCCCGCGCAGCGCGAGCTGGGCGCGCGCCTCGTCAAAGCCGCGCTGGTCGTCCAGGCAGCCATGTTCATCGCGTTCGTGCTGCTGGCGGCGTGGTTCCACCGGCGGGCGTCTGCGGCCGGGGTGCTCAAGCCGAACATACGGACGGTGCTGCTGGTGCTGTATGCGTCCTCCGCGATCGTGTTCGCCAGGTGCGTCTACCGCGTCGTCGAGTTCTTTCAGGGGTACGGGGGCGCGCTGTTCACGCACGAGGCGTACTTCTGGGTGTTTGAGGCGGCGCTGATGTGGGCGAATACCGTGCTGCTGAATGTGTGGCATGTGGGCCGGTTTCTGCCGCGGTCGAATAAGGTGTTTCTTGCTCGGGATGGGGTGACGGAGAGACGGGGCCCGGGGTGGCAGGATAAGAGGCATTGGGTTGTGACGGTTGTGGATCCGTTTGATTTGTGGGGGTTATTCTCGGGGAAGGACAAGAAGACTGAGTTTTGGAACTGGGAGCCTGAGGAGCTGGAGAGAGTGTTGGAGAGGGAGAGGGAGGAGAAGGCCAGGAGGAAGGCGAGGGGGTGCCGGCCTTGGTGGTGTATCATGCTCGATCCCCTGCATCTGTATGGGTCGCGAGGGCTGTTTGCTAGGGGATGGAGAAAGGTGAGAGACACCGATGCGACTGGTGCAGGGACGGTCGACCAGACTGCGGTGCGCGCGTCGCCGCCACCATCTTCTCCTCGTGAGAAGCGGCCTGACGACCGAGTCTTGGAGCAGATGGTGTGAACATCTTTCTTTCCTTGTGCCTGTGAGGATCTTGTTTTTCGTTCCCAGAGCATCATTTCACAGCTTGAAGCCTTTACAAGCTATTCGTGTCTCCGCGACAGCACGTCGTTCGCTATAGTGACTTCGTCTCAAATGGATCAGCATCATCCCAATGCACTTTTGCCCACTGCTGACGGGCAACCTACTGTCCGTCTGGTGTGTGACCATATTGGACGCGATCGGACCTGTGAGAGTATGCAGATAATTGATTACATGCGGTGAGTGAAATCACACACTCTTTCTGGCCACTGTCTAAATCTTTAGGTGCATTGCTGATATTCGCAGTGGGTTGCATGCGATTTGCGAGTACATAATACCAGATCATTCTGGCATCCATCAACTCAATACGTCCACACTGGCAGCAAGCGTGGAACATCGATGACCTACATGTTCTAACGACATCGCGAGACGGCTTACGAGATAAAGGATGGTATGCACTGATCGATCCTTGAGTATACATCGGCTCTACGAAGAATTTTCACATGATATCTTCGAAACGCGATGAAGTAAAATAATGATTGCAGAGAGACTCGCTACACTTTACTTCAAAATGGACGGCTTATAGCCAGCTCTTGCGAACTTCCGTTAATCTCTTCATATTTCCTCCACCATGACAGCAACAGCACCAACGTCAACATGTCTCCTCCTGCTGCTTGGATGCTTGCGTACCGTCAATGTGTCAGCCTGAACGAAGTGGACATGCTACGCGCGGCAAACACAACAACACATAATTCACATCGGAATCGATGACAAACAGAACGTAGCATCGATGGCGGAGAAGCGGCAACTGAAGCAACGACTGCAAGATAAGGATACGCTGTATACACGGTTGAAAACACAAGCTGAAGCAACAACCATGAACCGGACATAAAAAACGCCTGATCAAGCTACTACAAGGAACTCTTCTACGGACTCTACCATATCATGGCCCTCTCAAAATGATCTGATGCCATGCAGACATAAGGTCACTCTGTTATCCACTGGCAAAAGCATGAACCTCTACCCGCTCAGGATCTCGCGCGGCAGCTCGAAGCACTGTTGCTGGCGGCGAGCAAGTCAGACCCTCACTGGCTGCTCGACGATGCAGTGGACGCTATGCGGGAGTACCGCGATCCTTCTCCTCCCTCTGCGGCCGCCCAGGACGCCAGTGATGCGCAGGATGTGGTCCCAGGACCCACTGCTTTGTCGTCCTCGATCGAACAACATCTCGGCCCGTGTGGGCTGCCTCAGGCCAGGCTCTGACGCACAAAGAGCAGGAAGAAAGAGTTGTCTTATAGTATATTTCATGTCTCTTGTTTCTGTCGGCTTCAGTGAGCAGCCTTTGAAGTTTCCTCCTCTCTTCCGTGAGTCATCTAAGCAGCCAGGCCGTCCCACCCGCCGCACATTGACGGGCGCCATCAGAGCGTGCCGATACCCACCGTCGTGCATTCATGGTGATACTCATCACTATTTGACTGCGCCCGTCGTTATTACATTGGCGTGGAAGGCCGCAGATATACCATCTGCTAGCGGCAGGGTCCGATGTGATAGAACGGTAGGCGGAAGTTGCTTTGGGACGCTAGCGAGGATAGTAGCCTTTGCTTAGGGAAAGTTCGCTGGTCCATTCAACGTATCAGGCTCTGTTGCTTGACCTGCTTCGTCGACAATGACGACCCTCGGACGAGCGATGTCTCTGATGTCGTCAGCGGTGCTCAGCGTCAGAACAAGAACATCTGCACGACGAATGGTAGCCTCCATCAGCGTCTCTTGTTTTTTGTTGAACGACTTCACATCATCTGCATCCAAATCGGCCTCGGAGATGCACTTCTTGAACAGTGACCGGGAATTAGACGCGCTCATCGATCGTTACTGCCGCTGCGCCATAAAGAGAGCATTGTTTGTCTCTTGCTTGACTTGCAACTCCTCAATCTCCTCTTCAGTAGGCCAGCAACGAGAAAGAAAACCCAGGCGCAGCAGGACAGACAGGTGCCGGCAGCAGCAACAGCAGTACCCTCATGATGAAGCTCTCTCATCTCGATGTCTATTCGCGGGAGACTGAGCATTCGTGGGTGGAAGGTTTATTCGCTGAATGTAAGGTATGATGGTTTGTGTGTGTGTGACGATGAGAGAGTGTCGTTTGGCAGTGATTTTGCACGCCTTGCACAAATGTCTTGTAGAAGAAGTCGATATTGTTGAGATTGAGACTTCGCCGCTCGGATCAGTCTGGGTATTGCGTTGTTCGCCCAGTGTAGGAGTTGTATTACGTAGCAATTGCGCCTCTGTCGTAGCGGAAAGTCTCTGGCATCTTGTTCCACGGTACCATTTCGAGCTTCTCTGGCGATTACCACATCGCCCGCAGGCTCTTGTGTAAGTTTAGAATCCACTCCATGCTCACGCCAATGTCAAAACCCATGCTCATGCCAACACTCAACCCGTGTGACATTCACCAAGCGTATACTATTGAGTATTGCTGTTTCGCTGGGAAGAGAGACGGCAGTCAGAAACTGGGAATTGCCTGCAGGTTCCAGCAGTCATTCTGAGTTTCACGCGACGGTTATTGTTTCTTCGTAATACAGAGATATCCAGGCTTCATTTACCGAAAGGGGATATCTTGGGCGTATATCGAGTCTGGCCTTTGCTTTATGGAGTACACCATCTGCTCGGAGGGTTCTTTTTAATATGCGGCGATGAGAAAAGAGAGAACTCCAACTGCAACCTTTGATAAACTTTAGCGATAGTGAGATCGAAGTGGTTCTTCTAGAAAACCCTTGCCTTCTCACCGCTTGACTTGCGCGACGAGGTACTGGGACGCTCCGATGTTCTCTCTGGTGTTGGGCTGACTCGCCCGCGCGTTACTGGAATGTCAACCCCGGCTCCGTATACCAAAATTCACGAGGTCTTGTAAAACTTGGGTCTCTTCTGTTGTTGAGTGCACCTCAACCGTGCTGTGTTCAGTCTGAGATGATTGATGGAGACTGTTTGAAGTCGAAACTGTACGGAGTAGACGTTGATCCATCCGTGGAGTGGCCCCGGGAAGAAGTAGTGAGGATCACACGTCCACAATGAAAAAGTCGTGATATTTGACAATGTGAGACAGGTTCTCATCCGCGTAGGTACGGAAAAAGCTATTGGGTAGAGCTAAGCTATAGTACTAGTACTGCAAGACTTCGGAATTCTGACAGATGGATCGAGCTTTTCTTGGGAGCATACTTCAATTACCGGGGGCCTTCTGCACTGACCTCGAGAAGAGCATCCTCTGTACCGTCGTTGTCAGCAACTCTGCATTCCATAGGCAGCCACTCTGTTCAGTAACTTCTGCATAATCCTACGCCCAAACGGAGAATCAAGATTGACTAGGAGGTCCTAGAATATTCCTGGTACCTCACTACGCTGAAGACAAATTACAGCCTGAACATTCCCATTAATAGGGACCCAACCGTGGCACGAGTGCAAATTTACCGACGAGTGTAGCACTTCTTCGCATGCCTATAGAATCGCTTGGCCGTTCACATGCGAGCTCACACCACCTACACAACAACCGTTAGTTCTCTCTTCAACTCTCAGACGAATCCGCAGACTGATTGGCAAACTCACCAGGGACATTAGCCGGCGCGCTCGAAAAGAAGAAGAACCACCGATTCTGCTCGCGACACTTGACGGCCAACTTCTCCAAATCCAGCATCTCGCCCAGCGGCATTCCCCACAGCGCAAGGATATACTCATGCAGATGGTACGCTACGCCTCGTCAGCAAATCCCATTCCTTGCGCCAGCACCACACAACAGCCCACTCTCACTTACCCTCATGTGTCGGCCACGCCTCAAACGCAGGCGCATCCCCCGCTACGGCCGCAAAATAGCAATCATGCAACCAATCCAGCACCCTCTGCTCCTGACTAACCCCCGCATACCTCTGCCCCGACGCCTGCGGATTATCTCTGTCATGCACCCTCAGCGCCAGCGCCCTCCTCTCCTCCGTCGGCTTCAAATGGTACTGCTCGACCCAGCCACTCCTCACAAACAGTATATCCCCGATCCTGATATCCCCACCCTGCGCAGCCGGCCGGATGTCGATACCCTGATCCTTACCACAATGCCACAGCTCTTCGAAGCTGATGGGGTAGTAGTCGTACGGATCATACTGGATCCCCTTCTTGTGCGCATACCCGCGGTAGTCGAGCAGCACGCCCCTGCCCGCAATCCCGTGCTCGGCCCAATGATGCATGCTGCACTTCAGATTGGCCTTCGGGCCCACAATGTCCTCGCCCTTCGTGTTGTTGTAGAAGGAGCCCGTGGGGATGTGGGCGAAGTGGCGGAAGCCGTCCCATTGCGTGCCGCTTTGCGTGTTGAGGGTGTAGAGGTCGTCGTAGGCGATGCCGTCGGCGAGGGTCTTGATGGTGTGCTGGAAGGACTCGCGGTTGAAGGCCGGTTGTTCGGGGACGGTGAGGGGGAGGTTCACGGGGAGGATCTCGCCGGTGCGGATTTCGCGGGCGGCGGCGGCGACGCGGGTGGGTGTGAGGAGGTTCAATCTGCCAACCTGCGCGAGGGGCTGGCGTTGGCATTTAAGTCCTTCACAGGCTCCTCTTTGTTGCTGGACTCACATAGTCATTGTCACCCCAGCACCAAGCTGCTTCTGGAGGAGCACCAGGAATGATTGGCAGCTCCTTTCGAGTAGGGAAGATGGTGCAGTCTGGGTCCCATGGTATTGTCGTCGCCGTCTTCTGGAAAGTTAAGAAATCCTTGATCTTGGTCAAGCGCTGGCTTGAGGTGTTCTTGACTTCCGCCATGTTGTCAACTTGAGTATTTGTGGCAGTCGAAAGCTTATGAGAACTGGACAACTCCAACTACTGAGTAGATAGACGTCAAGGGAGAATGGTGGTTCAACGCTTGCTAGGTGCCAAACCGGCAATATCCCCCGCATTGTGTAGCTCCGCATCGTCATGATTCCGAGGCAAGCAGATGCGGCCGGCCAATCAAGACCGGCTAGGCGTCTCAGTGATTCACACAGGCTTCCATATGTATGGCGACAGTTGTCCAGTTAGCACGTATGTCTGCGACCATGGGAGTCTATACAGTACACACAGAGACGGAGATGGTGGATAGGCAGGATGCAACCTTAAGGAGAACTGTCTATTACCCCAGTCTTGGCATCCGCCGTAATCGATAGGGACTCGACACATCTGCGTCACTCGAGTTGTTCACATGCCACCAAAAAAACACCTTGTTCTAATAGCTTGACCTTGACGAACCGCAAACATCATCGTTGCTGTTCAACAGTGTTCATATGCCAGAAATCCATAATCTTTCTACTGAGATTACACACACACCTAAAAGCCCGTTTGACGCCACACACCAGCACCATGTTCAAGAAGAAGCCCAATGTAGGAGAGCTGCTCCAGTATAACATGCCTTTATCATGCTGATATACTGGCAGATCAAGCCTCTAGCTCCTTTGCGATCTTCAGATAGGAGGAGGATCGCAGACCAGATCATCAAGGACCTATCACTAGAGATACCAGCCAACAACGACACCGATCCGGAAGAAAAGGCAGCGGCAACAGCAAGCCATACGAATCTCAGAAACGCCCTACTACCTGACAACTCGTTGTCGGCGCGATTTACGACAACAGCGGGACCGGACCTGAAAAAGGTGTCAGGCACAGTCTACGTTGGAAGCCATGAGGGTGAAGAGCAGCGTGTGCTGTGGGTGAAAGTGGAGGAGACAATGTACCCCACAGGTCTGGCAAAACCGCTGTAGTCAGAAAGATACACAGCACTGACACCAAAATATCGAGCAGTGTATACGTTATGGCATAATCCTCGGATAGTTCCACTCCTGCATACACCAGGTGTCGTGGTGCAGAAGCTGCAGGGTGGCGCTGACCTTATGACACCTGGACTCGCGGGAGGCCCACCGTTTCCGGAAAAGGCTAAGAAGGGTGCTATTGTTGCTGTAGCTAGCACGGATTCACCCACTGTGCCGCTGGTTGTGGGTCGGTGTGAGATAGATGTCAGTGCTCTACAGCAGGTGCAGGGAGCCAAAGGCCATGCCGTGCGGACCATGCACTGGTCTGGCGACGAGTTGTGGGCTTGGAATGCCTCGGGGAAGCCGGGCGGTGCGGCTCCAGAGCACCTAGATGGTTGGGAGACTCAAGAGGAGGATACAGATGCGTTGGCAGACCAGACGGAGCGAATGGATCTGGATGACGATGCTGACGATGCTGACGAGGGAGGTGGTGTGTCACTCAGCGCTGGCGACCAGCCTGTGCATCGAGAACCGGAACAGAGGGAGGTCGATAAACATGACGACACGGCTGAGGACGACAGTCCGGTACAGGCTGAGGAGAGGGAGATGACTACCCAAGGTAAGCTGCTTCCTACTAGTATGTCTTGTCATCACTGACACGCCGACAGAAATCGACAGCGCGTTTAGAAAAGCATTCCTCTACGGTGTCCATCACTACAAGGAGACCAACAGAGGGCAGAAGAACTTCGGCCTCGACTTCCCGCTCCCGCAGTCTTTCGTCATGTCCCATCTCGTGCAGCCGTTCTTGCCAGCCTTCACACCGGCGCAAGCCAGCTCGCTCCAAATCAAGAAGACAAGCTGGAAGAACATCAAAAAGTTCATCAAGTCGCTCGACAAAGAACAGATCATCAAAGCCAAAGAGCAAGGCGGCAACGAAGCAGTAATCCTAGACATCGACTTCGACGACCAGCACATCCTCTCCTTCCAACCCTACCGCCTCCCCAAGAAAGAAACCCCCACAGGCACCAGTCTCGCCCGCGGCGACAAATCCACCGTCCAACCCGACACCAACGACCCTTCCATCGGCCAACACCTCAAACTCCTGCACCTCTACCGCCCAAAAGACAAGCTCGCCCCCATCTTCGCATCCACCTCCTCCGCCGACCCCCGCGGCCTCTACACCCCCGCCGAGCTCCGGCCCATCATAACATCCTACATCGAATCCGAACGTCTCCTCCACCCCACCAACAAGCGTCTCGTCACCCTCAACCCAACCCTCGCGAACGCCGTCTTCGACGGCTCCGCCCCGCTCGACAACGAAGTCCTAGCCAAGGGCTGTGTGCCGCGGGACGCGCTGATCGAGCGCATCCAGGCCGGCTGCGCGCCGCACTGGGTCATCCTGCGCAACGCCTCCGCCTCCGCCTCATCCTCATCCGCCACAAAGCCCAAAGCCGGCGCGCCCCCGAAAATCCACGTCACGCTCGAGACGCGCGGCGGCAACAAGACCGTGACGAAGGTGAGCGGGGTGGAGGCGTTCTTCGTCGCGCCGCAGCCGCTGGCGGAGGAGCTGCGGAAGGCGTGTGCGGGGAGTACGAGCGTGGAGAGGTTGGTCGGGAGTAGTCCGAAGAATCCGGTTATGGAGGTGATGGTGCAGGGGCCGCAGAGGGAGGCGGTGCTGCGCGCGCTGGAGAGGAGGGGGGTCGAGAGGAGGTGGGTCGAGGTGGTGGATAGGACGAAGGGGAAGAAGAAGGGGTGAGGGGAGGGATGGGGGGTGAGTAAGGGGGGGGAATAGGGGAGGAGGGCATGTGCTGATGAGGTTTCCCAAGTCAGTAGAGAAAGTCTAGCAGTGGATGCTGGGTAATTTGTCAATCTGTCAGAGTTCCTTGTGCCATCGTGTGTACGTTAAAGCTACCGATGAAGCCGCACCTAATCCAGAAGAGCTCTTCGTCAAGCGCGTGTATGCAACAGAAACCTGAATGAAAAAAGCTGTTTCCTGTTTACTCTGAAGAAGAAGAGAGTGAGGAAACCCATCACCAGCCCGACAACGCCAAGGCCCTCCCGACCAAACAGCAAGCCCATCAGCACATTCAACGCCAGCCTCCCCTCCCCTCCTTCCACCGAACTCCCACACGCACATCAAATTCATCAGATCCATCAGATCATCGACTCCGCCCTCCCTAGGCCAGACCCCTCCAAACATCACTCAGCCTCTCCCAGACCCTACGCCCCCACCGCGTCTCACCACCTCCCCCTTATCAAGCTTGACCACCTCCCGACTCAACAGCGCCCTCAACTCCGGCGACACGACCTTCTCCTTCTCCGCGCTGATCCCCTTCGCCATCGCATCCCCTACACTCTGCTCCTGCCCCTGCGTCTGCGTCTGCTTCCCCTTATCCGCCTGCTCCGCTCCCGTCGCCGTAGCAGCACTGCCACTACCACTGCCACCACCCTCTCCATCCAGCAGCGCGGGCGTCGCCCTCGATGCCGAAGGGCTCGTCGACGGGTCAGCCGAGGAGGAAGGGGCGATGGATTTGCGCTGGCGCAGGCTGGGCGCGGCGGGGAAGCTGTGCTTGCGGTCGACGGCGTCGACGGTGCGCTGGAAGCGGCGGAAGAGGGCCTCGGCGCGGAGGAGGGTCGAGGGGAGGTCGATGGTGTTGGAGAGTTCGTTGACTGGGTTGGAGTAGGCGTTAGCGTTGGGCTCTTACCACGGAGAGAAAGGGTGTGGAACGGGAGGGACGGAGTAGGAAGGATAGGAGGAAGTGGTGGCGGTGGGGGAGCTGGAGAAGGGGGAGAAATGAGGAAAGGAGTGGACCTACCGTACTTGAGCACCTCGTCGAAGTGCTTCAGGTGGTTCATGATGACATCCCTGTGCTTCTCGAGGATCGCCAGCGCGATGAAGAGGTGGAAGTTGCTGCTCAGCCAGTCCGTCCACAGCACCTCCCATAGCCGGAGCACGTCCGCCCACTCAAACTCGCGCTTGTACCAGACGAGCAGCATGCGGAAGAAGAAGAAGAAGTTGGTCGAGTCGGCGGCCTGCAGATGCAGGTAGAGTTTCGGGTCGAGGAGCTGGACGAGGTGGTCTAATGTCAGTAGCTGCACGCGCATCCCGGACTGGTCGCGCAGGAAGTTGCGTTCCTGTGTAGTAAAAATACCCAGTCAGTCAAGCTATCCAAGTCGGTGTGACAAAGCAGACGTGAGAACGTACCATCCTCTCCATAAACCCCACAAACGCCCAGAACGCAACGGCATCGTCCTGCATGACCGCGTAAATCGGCGCCAGCAGGTCACTCATCCCCTGCACATATCCCAGATCCCGATTGTACTCATTATACGTGAGCAGCATATCCTTCATCTGCTCGAGATGAACGTTCGTCCCGGCCTCCGCGAAGGGCGAGTCCGGGTCCGGATGCGGGATGTCCTCGCCCGCGAAGAGCGGGATGTTACGGTCGGTTCGATGGACATCCTTTTCTACCGCGCGCACCCCATTGAATGGGGAGCTGTCAGCCTTGTGCTGCGCCCGAGGAAGCCACATACCGGTGTTGAAAGTAGGGAAACATACCTATCCTCATCTTCTGCTCCCGCCACCACTCGTTCTCCTCCGTCGAGCCGCTGCCATCGACCATGCGCTCCCACCACGCGCCCTTCAGCCGGATGTACTCGTCCCGCCGACTGTTCATGCCAGCCTGGCGCTCCTCTCTCGAGCTGTCCCAGTCGTACACACCCAGCAGGAACAGCCACGCCTCCTTCCTCACGCCATCATCCGGGTTCAGTCCCCCATGAAATATCCTCTCTTTGACCTCATCCGGCGTAATCTGCAGCCTCCCCTCCCTCTGATCAAACCACCCCTTCCACTCCTTCAAGCTGACCGGCTTCCTCCTCTCCCCCACCCCCAACGCCCCAACCTCCGCATCTAAAAGCTCAAACTCACCAACCTCGCTCTCCTCCATCTCCAGCACATCCTTCGCCGTCCAGATCCGCTGGTTCTTCTCGCGCTCGCTCTGCTCCGCGATGCCCATCGCCCAGCGCGCCAGGTACAGCCGCGCGGAGTCGAACTCCTCCTGCAGCGTCTGCACCTCCGGGTTCTTCATCAGCCGGCGCACCTGCGGCGGCACCTTGGGGTTATCGGCGACGGCCTGGGCCGTGCGCCGCGTGAACGTCGTGACCTGGCTCAGCTTCTCCAGGATGTTCCATCTTGCCTCCTTGAGGGCCTTGGTCACGGGATCCATGCCTCCGTCCCTCCTCGCCGGGCTCGCAGCCGAACCTGAGGCGCCAGCGCCGTCGTCCGGGGATTTACTGCTCGTCCTCGCAGCCGGCGCCACCTTCCTCCCAAACCCCAGCTTATCCGCCTCACTCGGCTCGACGAGATAAACGCTCGGATCCGCGCCGGACCGCTCGACGGCGACATACCGCTTCAACCACCTGAGCACCTCGTCGCCGCCCCAGAACATGCCGCCCCCATCGCCCGAGATGTCGAAGCTCTCCCTGACCAGCCTCTTCCTCTGCAAGATCGTGCTCTGGCACTCGCTGTCGTGGAAGAACAGCGCCGGGAAGCTGTCGCCGGCCCGCGTGTTGATCACCATGCTGCCGAACCACCAGCCCACGCTCGGCGGGCGCACGAGCAGCGAGTAGATGTCGCTGACGGGGACGGCGAAGGCGTGCGCGCCGACGGCCACGCCGCTGCTACTGGGGTGAGTGGTGATGGGGGGTGGCGGGACGAGGTGAGAGTGTTTGGGGGGCGAGGAGGAGTCGGAGAGGTCGACTTTGGCGTAGGTGTCGTAGGCTTGGCCGAGGGAGGACTCGGGGAGCCAGGAGAGGAGGAGGGTGGAGGCGTCGGTGGGGTTGCTGGTGGAGGAGGAGGAGGAAGGGCGGTCGGCTGAGGTGGGCTTTTGTTGGACGAGGGCGATGAAGCCGGGGATATTGTCTTTGGCGGAGGGGGTGGGGTGGACGTAGACCTGGGATGTAGAGGTTAGCAAGAGCTGTATCAACGGACGGCCTTCTTCACAGGTGCTTCTGCCTGATCAGGCGGCTGAGGAGCCATAGGGTACTCGATTTACCTTGCTCTTGCTGTACAGCAGCTTGACGCCCTTGCCAGTGGCGGTGTGGCGTATGGTATTATACTCGCCCTCCTCGTCGTCGCTCATGTCGTAGAATGAAGCTGTTGGTGACGGTGGGCTTTGCGGAGAAGCCATTGCGGAGGTGCCTAGAAGCTCAGGCGGCAGGGAGGGGCGGTAGGAATGGTAGGAAGTGTGGAGACTCGAATCGAGGGATCACGGTTTGTCAGCTTCTGTGAAGACCAAGCTGTCAAGATGTCGTGTATTAGAGCATGGCAAACAGATATGTGGTGCGAACAGGTGTTAGTGATATGGTTTGGGGAGTTCGATCACTGCTCGGTCAGGCGCCGCAAGGGAAGCGGGATGACGCGCGGGGTGAGTGGCTGAGCGACGCTCGAATGGCGGGGCGACTTGATAGAGAGCCGATGCTGCTTCAATGATTTGTTTTGGACCAAACTCTTTGCATTATGGCTAACAACCCATTACTGAACCTCTTGCTTGCTATCATCAGCGTAACCAGCTGGCAGTCGTGAACTCGACCCGCAAGCCTATCCTTCCATAGCCCTTCTCGGAGCCTCTAACCCTGTTACGCCTGCAATGCCTTCGCTGAACGCTACTCAAACCAATCCCATACTCCCAAATCACAAACAAACAAACCCACTCATGCTCACACCATCCTCATCTCTGCGGTCTCGGCCCACCAGGCAACCCCACCCTCTCCCTCCCCGCCGCCCTGGGCCCCGTATACCCCAAATTCCCATACGCCCCTCCCCCTCCACCACCACCATACTCATCCCCGCCCCCCGCCCAAGGTGAACCCGCCGCCACAAACGGCTTTTGCCCCCCTGCGCCCGCGCCCCCGGCAGCACTGTACCCACTACCACCAGCGGAGTACCCAGCCGCATTCTCATACGGATTTTTCGATCCCGCCGAGCCCCCACCGCCACCACCAGCAGGCGGCGTCGACCCCCTCGCGCTCCCACTCCCCCACAACCTCGCCTTCAACCGCTCCTGCGCCGTCCCCCCCGCCCCCGCGCCCAGCGGCGCCGTCGCCGTCTCCGCCGCCCTGAGCGCCGCCTGCTGCGCAAACTGGCTCTGATAACTCCCCGCCTTCTGGCTCGGCAGCGGTCTGCTCTGCTGCGACGGCTGCTCCTTGCTGCTGAACGAATCCACTCCACCCGGTCTGACCGACGACGGCGACGATGACGACGGGGCCGCACGGCCCGCCCCGCGGCCCCCCGCCGCCGCTGCCGCTGCCGCCCGACGCAGACTCAGCGGCTCCGGCTGCCCCTGCTGCTGCGGCGAGGAGTCCCACAGGTCGCTGAGCCCGCTGGCGCTGCCTCTACTTGGTGGTAGTGCCCCTGCTTGCTGCTGGTGTTGCTGCTGCTGGCGCCCGCTGCTCGACATGGCCATAGGTGTGGATGCGGGTTGAGGCGCTTTCGGGTCCGGCGGCAGCCAGGGCGGCAGCGGGCGGCCCTTTTCGGTGTAGTAGGCGCGGAGTACGCGGGAGATGTGGCTGTCGTCTTCGGTGTCGCCGTCGGCTTCGTCGGAGAGGAGCGTGCGGCGGAGGGTCGCGTAGCGGGAGGTTGTGGTTGTGAGGAGGGAGGAGAGATAGGAGGACATTGTGGTTTTTGTGTGTGTGTTTTGGTTTGTGGGTTGAGGGGGTATGGGAGGTGGGTATGGCGCTGTGGTGGATTGGTGGTGAGAGTGGCTTTTGTGTGGGGAGATGATGCAGGTGAAGGAGTACTTTATCGGTGTGAGGATGGCTGACGCATGCCAAGTCTTGAGGCTTGGTGAAGCGCGTTTAAGGACAACGCGTTTCTGAATCACTTTACTGCTAAATACACTGTCGAGAATCATGATTTCCGTATTTGCTGTATTTGGTCTTGTTCATAGATTCGGGGATGATCATAAGACTATCGGTGCTTTGCTAACCGTGTGACATCCACGTCATGAGGGGCACTGGCCCAACTTCTCCCTCTATTCTCAAGCCTTCTCGCTAAGATTATGCGGCCAGTTTCTTGTTAGCAATGGGGCGGCTCTCGTACTGCTGCCAACTGTGAATGAGCGCTTGGAATAATGGAAGAGATCATATGATTAGGTAGTATATGACGACAGGCGAGACACGGCAACCCAACCTGAGACGCTCTCCCTATGGTTCCATCCAGGGTCATGACCCTGGCATTGAAGGACTATGGAACCGCAGAGCGAGCTTGAAAGCCATGTCGTGCATAAGACGCTGGTGCAAACTGATAAACGGCTAGACACGGAAATAAGCATGGAGAGAAATAGGTTTGCTTATGCGGATTGAAAACTGGGGACTAATGCAGCGATCAAACAATTCCAGGCAGGAACTATGGAAGGAAGGCGTGAACGTGAAGGAGTTTTTATCATGATGTATTTATGAGTGGGTTGTATTCACGCGCTATCACTCCTTCACTGTTGTATAACTATAATTCACACGAGCTTACATAAAGCCATGCTTCCCATTGGTCTGGTACGTGTAGCCTCCAGTCAGACCTGTTTCACTGTTTCCCCTGGTCTATCACAAGGACAGCTATAGTACATGACGCCTACAAAGTGGCATTGCCCCCCCCCGCGAGGTATCTGAAAGTACCAGGCCGTGATTTGATCCCACCTTTAGACAGCGGTCCAACTCCTTCGAAGATGAATGGTCCAACCTGCCGCAACCTGGTCGAGCTTCACTCGTCCCTTCTGAATATTCCAGAGAGACATGTGGAGCATTTCAATCAATCGAGCCGTCTTGCATTCGAGGCGGCGACATGCGTTGATCATCTCCCAGTATACAGCATCTACGGCAAGGTCGATATAATGATCCGACTGGCAATGCTGCTAGAAGATATGAAGGACAGAAAGCGACGTGTCCCTCGAGAAGGGAAAGAGCCAGTGAAGGACGTCGACGCCACAGCAGTCATAGTCGTCAGTCAGGAACATGATCCGAGAGAGTTCGAGGTCATAGTTGCACTCGTGGAGATGCAACTCCGAAGGAAGAACTCGCCGCAGATGAATGGCAATGCAGCGTTGTGCGGCAACGTCACCATCGTCAAAGGCCTGCAACGTCACCCGAGCGAGACAGTGGACTTCCCGCGCTATGTGGCCTTGATGAACACCGTGAGGTCGAATGTCAAAGCGGCGGTGAATCAGATGTGGAGGTCAACCAGCCTTCCGAAGATCGTGTGGCATGAAAGTGGTCGGTTAGATCTCCTGGTGCACATGCTGGATGACGAGCAAGGGCCCGAGGTGTTCAAAGCCATCACCATGACAAGTGGTGTCAACTTCGGCGCTCATGGTCTTCTCGTAAGGCCAGGACAGTCAGGGCCGCTGACATGGGAGAAGCTCTTCGATCACGCCAAAACAGCGTACATACCCATTCTGCTGCTTGACAAGCTGGCCATGAACGTCCCTTTCCGCGACATCTCCTGCTTGGACGGATTCCTCGACATCTGGCCGGCGGTGCTCCCAGAGCGAGCGATCGAACTTATGGCACCGAAAGTGCTGGACGCTCTTGTCCTCAGTGTCTTTCGCTTGCATGCGGCCTTGGATAAATGTCACGGAGAGGCCTGTGTTCGTGCCGCGAGAAGGCGCATCCCGGATGATCTTGCCATGAATTTCGCGAGTCGCATCTTCAGCGCAAAGTCGTACTCGAAGGATGACTGCAATTTGGTCAGGGCACTGGCAGACACCCACAAAATAGCGAGATACGCTAATGCACCTCTTGATGCAGAGTTCGACGGTCTGCTTGGGCGTCTGGTGGATCCTGATGTAGCACACGGGGCAAGCAGTGCGTATGCCGCTCGGGTCAAGCTAGACTTCGGTCGGAGAACATTGCGGTTGTCGGAAGATGAGCCGACGTTCTTGTTAGTCAAGACCAAGAGTTGCAAGGACATGTTTCTCTTCAACTGGAATGTGTATCTTCAGGAGGTC
>JAKLMF010000359.1:0-17894 GCA_022813555.1 Botryosphaeria agaves | reverse complement strand
GTATAGAACACCGTTCGGACCTAGTGAGGCTTCGGACACGTGGAGAGCATGTGAGAAGCGATGATTGGAACACAAGGCTGCTCCGCCTGTATCAGAAAACTGGGCACGTTACGCGTGCGGCCCCAAAATTACGGGCGTTTTCGGTCTTTCCGCTATGACATCTGACACTACTACGTCGGTGGTGTCAAGAAATCACAGCTGCGGCATCAACGCCATGGAAGCAAAGGCTGCAACTGTTGAGGTCGCGCTGACAAGACTATCAGTGCAGCTGAAAATGGGAACCTCGTTGCAACACTACAGATGACCTTGTGGATATCAGCGCAGCGAAACTTGTCACTTTCCAAAAGCTTTTTTTTTGTCATTGACAGACGATACATCAACACGTTGTCGCAAATACTGTACCCGTCCACAAAGGGTTTCCACGAATACAACTCGTGCCCATCTAGTAACATCCAAGACCATTCCCCAAAATACCGCCTTATATGGAGAGCCTTGCCGTGATGTTGCAATTCATCCTGTCCCTCCTATCAGACGCTCTCATGCAGCCACCTCCTGACCACACCATCCATCTTTGGCGGCGGGCTCTTGTATCCAATCAACCGATCACAGAGAATACTGTCGTGTGCTTCTCCCTCCACGAGCTCGAACTCCACCTTCCCATCTCCCTCCCACTCTGTCTTCAACCTCTCCTGCATCTTGAGGATGTCGTCGATTAGAATCTCATCACTGCCACCACACATATACACGCTCTCTACGACGTTGTTCAGGCCCTTCCACCAACCAGACGGCGCCGACAGAGGCGTGTTGTAGGGATCACGTGCCGCGCTGCCCATGAAATGTGTGCTCCACCGGTGCAACGCGGCTGGAGGAATGGCATCCTTCCAGGCGTTACGCGTGTACGAGTTGGCGGAGGTATCGAACTCCACCCATGGGCTTATCAGGCAGGCGGCCTTTAGGCGTCCCTGCAACTCGAGCTTCGGGATTAAGCTGTTGGAGTGCGGGTGAAGAAGGTGGCTCAGGATGCCCAGTGTAAGATTCCCGCCTGCGGAGTCACCGCCCATCAGTATGTTCTCCGGCGCGTAGTTCAGGTCTTGGAGCGTATATTTGAGGAGCGCGACGCCCTGCTCCAGTTGGCGCGGATATGTGGCGTAAGGCGCCACAGTGTAGGAGAGGAAGAGGATGGACAGCTTTGAAGGAGTGCCCCCGTTGACATAGGAGAGGATGTCTGAGAGAAAGATGAAGTGTTCGGGATTTGCAGAGACGTTGTAGCCGCCGCCTAAAGCTATGTTACTGAAGTGTTCAGGTGATTTGTAAAGTTGAGAGGGGGAGATACCGTGGAAGTAAAGAAGCACGTTTTGGGAGCCTTTAGTTCCGATCCAGTGCGCTTTTGTGCCGTCAGAGAGGGTCTCGCTGACGGGGCTGATTTTGCGAGCTGCGCAGTACTGGGCGTAGGCTTCGTCGGTGCCGGGGAATGCCCATCTGCGTGTACATGAGCCAACAACGTAACGCTGCACTCATGCGTAGCGCAGACTCACTGCTCTTGTCTGCTACTCAATCCCGCAAAGGCAGTCCGCATGACCGAGTACGCGACATACTTGAAGTATGAGGCCGGACGATGCTTCTTGTTCACGAGCAATCCAGCTATAGGCACAGTTACCAGCTTGCCCACTGGGAGGGATGGTTAGTCCAGTTGAGATTCTCAAGTACTGTAGCTTGCTAATTTACCGACTGCAAACACTGTGAGAAACAGCTTTAGTTTCTCGATGAGCGTGATCTGCGGCCTCTCTGGACGTGAAGGCATCTCTCGAAATAGTAGAGTGTGATGGCAAGGTATGGAATGCAGAAGACTGCTGTACAACGGTTCCAAGAGAGTTTGGGAACGCTACCGTGCTGAGTATGGGTTCAAAAGAGCTGAGACTGGAGAGAGGGTAGCAAGATTGACCGAGAGAAGAGAGGGATGCTAGGTGCAGCCAACCGAGCTTCTTATAAGCGCTTCGGCCAAGCCGGCAGAGACGGGGCAGCTTATCGGAATGCTGCGTGGCGTCGAGCAGCTGAAGGTCGAACCTATGCTGCTGTACCGGAAGGGCGTGACGGTTGAGCTTTCGCGTAAATCAATTTGTCAATGAGATTTAATCGAGCAACAACAGCTGAAAGCGCCGATGCGGATGTTGTACACTGCCTCCTCGAAGACACAAGAGAATGCTATGAAGGGAGCTCAGCTGCTACGGTTTAGACGCCCTGTCTTTGGACGGTACTGCGGGGATGCTGCCGCTGCCGCGGGAGTCGCGATGCGGGGTTCAAGCTCGAGGACCTGAGCTCGAGTCAGGAGGGTCTCACGTAATCGTTTAAACTGACATGTGCATCCTGGGGATCCATCAGACAGGGATCATGAGCTCCTGATTCGTGTATCAAGTCCGTCTGGCATTCTACAAGCTCGTCGCCATGTACCAACCATGCGTATAACCAGTGGCCAGGCCACGTTCCGTCCTCATGTCCGGCTCATCCAACTACCATTCCCAGCAGGCTGAAGCCTCCTCCAGCCGCAGCCAACATAGCCCAGCAGCAGTGGAAGGGGACAATGAGAATGATGAAGTTGTATTCGTTGAAGACCCGCTAGATGGTAGCTTGTTGGAGAGGTATCTTCTCTTTAGCCTACCCATAAACATCCAATAGCTTACGCTCGACATCCAGCACGTCCTTCAAGCGCAAGCCAAAGGCCCCTTCTGCATTTTCCCTCCCAAGCTTTCTCTCCAACACGAACCGCACACAGTCACCCACTCCCAAGACAACTAGTAGTCGGATTCGATCCTTCCGAAACCCTACCTCCTCCAGTTCCTCCGCTGAAGCTGCCCCACCCTACCTTGACGTTTCTTCCGCTGGCGCTGAGCCTACCGATCACAAGGACGCCAATGGCTCCGAATGGTACGTCGAGGGCCCCGGCCGACGTGTTGGATACGACGACCTGACTGCCATTGACTGGATCTTCGAGTATGCGAAGGAGAGGCAGCGGCTCAAGGTTTTGCGCAGCAGCGCACAGGGCTTGATTGGGTACCTCCGACAGCTGGCAGATGCGAGCCAGATATGGTGGGTGCTCATCGCTACGGGCATAGCTGCTGGAGTCCTGGCGGCGGGGATTGATGTTGTGAGCGATTGGCTGGCTGATTTGAGGACGGGGTTTTGTGGGAACGTGTTTTATTTGGATAAGGGGTTCTGCTGTTGGGGTTACGATGGTGAGTACATATCTCTAACATGAAATTGTTGTGGCTCACGGTTCGTGCAGAGTTTGCACAGTGTCAGGATTGGAAGAGCTGGAGTTCTGTGTTCGGTGGAGGATCGAAAGCAGGCAGTTGGGTCGTTGAGTTTCTCCTCTTTATGGTTCTATCGGTAGGGAACTCGGTTGCACAAACTCAGATGGCCGTGCTAACAACGGATAGGTCTCTTTTGCTGCATGTGCCAGTTTCTTGGTCAAGTCGTTTGCGGTCTATGCGAAGCAAAGTGGTATACCCGAAATTAAGACGGTGTTGGGTGGGTTCGTTATTCGACGATTTATGGGAACATGGACATTAGTGGTCAAGTCTCTGGGTTTGGTAAGTTGAGCTAAACAAGACGGCGTTGATGCGCATGTTGACAAGTGAGCAGTGTCTTGCAGTGGCGTCCGGTTTATGGCTTGGAAAAGAAGGGCCTTTAGTCCATGTAGCGTGTTGTTGTGCAAATCTCTTCATGAAAGCATTTGGTAATCTGAACAACAATGAAGGTAAGATCATCCTAGCTGTTGGAGTGGCTTTGGCTGATCAGATTGACAGCACGGAAGCGAGAGGTTCTTTCCGCCGCGGCAGCAGCTGGTATCTCAGTCGCTTTCGGATCACCAATAGGTGGGGTGCTGTTCAGTCTTGAAGTAAGGAACTCCTGCTGTCTGTTTGAATATGATGGACTTGTTCATTGACACGTGTTGCAGCAATTATCCCATTATTTCCCAGACAAAACGATGTGGCAGAGCTTCGTCTGTGCAATGGTCGCAGCCGTCACACTTCAAGCCTTCAATCCTTTTCGAACAGGAAAGCTCGTTCTATATCAGGTAACATATCACACAGGATGGCACGGCTTCGAGCTAGTCCCTTTTGCCATACTCGGGATCATGGGCGGTCTCTACGGCGGCCTCTTCATAAAACTCAACAGACGCATAGCAGAATGGCGTCGCAACTCCGCGTTTCGTAACAGTCCTGTCCTCGAAGTCGTTCTTGTCACGTTTGTTACCGCCCTTACCAACTTTCCCATCAAATTCATGCGCGCTCAGTCTTCTGAACTCGTCTACACTCTCTTCGCGGAATGTGTCGACATAACGGACGACCAGCTAGGTCTCTGCAAATCCGGCAAGGCCAACACGGGCGTCGTTGCCTTGCTCATCATCTCGGCGGTGCTTGGCTTCTTCCTTGTGGCAGCAACATTCGGTTTGCAGATACCCGCAGGCACTCTTCTTCCTTCAATGGCAATCGGCGCCCTCTACGGCCGCGCCGTCGGCCTCATCCTCGAAGTCTGGCAGCGTGCCTCACCTAACTTCATCGTCTTCGCCAGCTGCGAGCCTGACATCCCCTGCATCACACCAGGCACCTATGCCATCATCGGCGCGGCCTCCGCCCTCGCCGGCGCCACCCGCATGACCGTCTCTATCGTCGTGATCATGTTCGAGCTCACCGGTGCGCTCACCTACGTGCTGCCCATCATGGTCGCCGTCATGATCGCCAAGTGGGTCGGCGACGCCGTCGAGCCGCGCGGCATCTACGAGAGCTGGATCCACCTGAACGGCTACCCCTTCCTCGACAACCGCGATGACAGCAGCGCCGCCGTGCCCGACGTTCCCGCCGCCCAGATCATGACGCGCATCGAGGATCTCGTCGTCGTCACTGCGACCGGCCACACCATCCACAGCCTGCGCGCGCTCCTGCAGGCGCAGCCCTTCCGCGGTTTCCCCGTCATCGACAACGCCTACGATGCCGTCTTGCTGGGCTACATCTCGCGAGCTGAGCTAGCGTTCGCCCTGCAGTCGGCGCTGTCTGCGCCGCGGAGTCTGCCGCCGGAGACGGAGGCGCACTTTTCGCGGCAGCCGCTGGGCGAGCCGGGCGCGGGTCTGGATCTGCGGCCGTGGATGGATCAGACGCCGATCACATTGAACGCCAGGGCGAGCTTGGGGCTCACGGTCAGCATGTTCCAGCGGCTGGGGCTGCGGTACGTCATCTTTGTTGAGAGGGGCGCATTGAAGGGCTTGTTGACGAAGAAGGATGTTTGGCATGTGCTTGAGGGAGCGGGGCCGCAGGACGGGTCGGAGGGTGTGGGAAGGGGGGTCTTGAGGGAGGAGAGGGGCGTAGAAGCTGAGCAGGGCTTGCTCGGGGCGCGGGATGGAGTAGAGGATGGGAGGGATGGGTTTGGCTAGATAGCGTGGAGTCATGAGATGATGTCATTCTCAAGGCGTTTCCAGCTCTTGTCCACACAGGCAGTATAAAGCATGAATCAGACATCCAAACACACCGATTATGCGGGCTTTGACGCCCATCTAATACACGTTGAGATGGGCGTATCGGGGCCTCATCCTCTCGTTACAGACTCGCACGCGACGCGTACTTGGAGATTTAATTTTTTTCTTATCATCTAGCGAACAAACAGTGCGGTTACCACGTTTCCTGCTTGTACCGCCCCTCCTTCTCCATCTTCAATAGATATGCCTCCGCGCCGCTCCGGTCCAGTGCTCCTTCGCCTTGGAAAACTTCGATCAGAGCCTCTCGGACAGCTTGGGGCATCTTTCCCGAAGATCTATGATTGGACAAGTGTGAGTACGCAAACGCATGGGACAACAGAGTCGTTCCTCCCACTTACCCACAGATATATACCAGTCCGTTATGCAAAGCAAGCGCCTCATAAACCCGCTTCGCCTGCTGCCTCACAAGATCCTGCACATAGATTTTCTGCCTCTGCAGCGCAACCATTAGTCGCCCTTCTCAAAGACTCTCCGCGTCCGCTCAACTCACCTGATCCCTCGAGAACGCCGCAAAGACCTCTAAGCCCGCTTCCCCTCTCAACCTGTCCCACTCCTCCCGGAAGAAAAAATCACTCTCCCTATTTCGACACCCAAAAAACAGCACATCCCCCACGCCTGGCCTCGCCCCGCCCCCATCCTCCCCCCACCACGCCATCCGCTCCCAAACCATAGCCCGCATGGGCGCAACGCCGGTGCCCGGCCCGACCATGACGAGCGGCCTGCCCGCCTCGGCGCGCGAGATGGCGAGCCCGCCGCGCTGCAGCGTGACGCTGAGGCGCTGGCCAGGTGCCAGGGAGGCGATGTAGCGGGTGCAGACGCCGCGCCGGAGGCGCTTGATCACCGTGCGGTAGGCGACTATGGCGATGAGGAGCTCGATTCTTGTTCCTGCTCCGACGACTGGCTGTGGTGATGGTGATGGTGATGGTGCTGCTACTGCTACTGCGTCTCCGGGGAGGACATCGGCGTCGGTGGTGGCAGTGGCGGGGGCAGTAGGAAGGGGAGAGGAAATGCCTGACTTGAGACGCCCGCCGCTTGCGATGCTGAACTGCCGTCCTCGCATCGCTGGAATCACACTCAGCGCCATTTGCCACGGAATTTGGACCGAATCGAACTCCTGCAGCACTTCCAGGATGCTGCGGCGCGGCCGGGTCGTGTAGTCGTACAACTCGTCGACGAGGACCGGGTCCGTGAACTCGAGCAGGCGTTCCTTGTGGAAGGGGTCGCTGGTGAAGTGGGAGATGGCGGAGAAGAAGGAGCGGCGGGGGATGGAGAGGATGTCCAGGTTGTTGGTAAGGAGACGACGGAGAGTTAGGGGGGTGGTGGAGGGGGGGACTGGGGGAGGCGGGTACGGGGTTGATGGCGTGGGGTTGGTTGTTGGGCGTAGGTTAAGCGTGGTGTCGGCGATCGGGGTCCAGTGCATTAGGTTGAGGAAGGCATTGACGTCCGAAGGGAAGTTCTTGGGGTAGATTGTTAGGACGTCGCCGGGTGCGTAGGGGGTGGGCGTTGTTGTTGTGAGAGTTAGATGGCGGACGTCTTGCCAGTGGGTGCTGGGCGTGATGCGCTCGTTTGAGGCGAGAGTTGCTGTTATGCTGCCAGGGATTGGGAGGAGGTCTTCTGGTGGGACGTCTGTGTCTGGTGGATGCTCATGTGAATGTTCGGTTCCTCCCTCCGATAGGTCTCCATTCGAAGTGCCATTGCATATCCCATTGACTGACGTTGCAGACGCATTTTCTTTTTCGAGGGATGCAATCTCCAGAATCCACTTTGGTTCGAGAAGAACATCATCAGAAATTGGCCCTACACCATTTGGCAATGGATACTGCTCCAGGAGATGTTGACGAAGGTTTAAAGACCATGGTAGGAAGCTGCCGTCGAGGCTTCATGCTCGCAACGTGATTAGCGATGCTTTGGTAAACCATCTTACCGTCAGTACATACCCTTCTGGATGCTGCTCGTCGGCTTCACCGCGATCGCAGATTGGCTGACCTCCTAACTGCACAATGCGGTTGTACAGTTTGCGGTGCGCCCAATTGAATCTGAACGGGTCAGAATTTTATCAGGCAAACTTGTCAGTGGGCAGACATACTTCGGATACGAGCTGTCTCCAAGGCCAAATGTGGTGAATCTGACAGCTTGCAAGCAGCCTGGGCGTAAGCGCACACTTCTCAGGGTCCGCCAGAACGACTGAGCATTCGCGGGCAAATCACCCTGGCCAGTGGTAGATATGGCTATGAGGACGACGCTGTGGCGAAGCAATTGCCCCTACAGCGGATCAATCAGCTTCAGGGATCCTAAATACAGGCATCGTGTTGTATTGACCAGACTACCTACGGGATTAACAGAGTTCAGATCTGACACTTGAGTGGTAAAGCGAAGCCTCTCCGTCATGCGCCCCAATTCCTCAGCTACCTCCTGGGCATTGCCCGTCTCGGAGCCATACAAGACCAACGCCGTCCTGCCGGGCAGCTGACTTGAAAACGCACACATGACAAACAGCAAAGTGCACAGAACAACTGGATATGCCAAACAGACAAGGGAAGTGGTACAGAATGAAGGTTTGCCACTAATGCCTGATGGCGCTCGAAAACTCTGGAAGGCTAGGAAGCGGAGATTTTAGGACAACTGATAGCTCAGATTAGTGGACAGAGATGCAATAAACATGTAGTGAATCAAGCCATTAAACCTCTATAATCAAACACACATAATGAGCACAGAGTAACGAACAGCCTCTACTTGAAGGTGAAGATGTAAATTTCGAGCCTCTTCAGGCATAAAGTTTAGTTGCAGGGTGGTTGCGCACCGCCGCTACGCCCAAACGGGCCACAACTGGGGAGACCCCTGCAGGGACTCCCTTCCGCCCACAAATTTCTCATGATCCAGTCGCGAGTCGGTCACTCCTTCTTCATCAACCATCGTCAACATAAAACCACCCCTTTTGATCAGTCCTCGAAAATCATCAACACCACCACCGGGCACCTAGCTACCCACATTCCCCAACTCTCCCTCCTCAAGACATCCCTCCACTGAAAGGCGGCCTTTCGACAAGTGATCCACATTCCACAAGTTCGCACAGAACAGTTTCCTCAACTCTCACACGTCCAACCAGTACTTCGCCTCTCAGAAGTACTTTGAGATCACACTTCTTTCGTGTCATCAAGCTTTTACAAACTTCACATCAACATGTCTGTCGACGCTGTTTCCGCCCAGATGGCAAACACTACCCTCGACGAGCCCACCGGCACGGCTGAAGGCCCCAGCGTTGGCGCTGGCGGCGATCAGCCCATTAACGCCTCTCAGAACGAGGCTGTGATTGCCAGTGCCGCTGAGGGTAGGAGGCTCTACATTGGGAATCTCGCTTATGCGACCACCGAGGGGGAGTTGAAGGACTTCTTCAAGGACTACCTGGTGTAAGTTTGAGTCGATCTTGAACTTTCCGAAACACGACTGACGACGTTTGTCACACCAGCGAGTCCGTCTCCATCCCGACGAACCCACGCACAACCCGCCCGGTCGGGTACGCGTTCGTCGATCTGTCCACTCCCTCCGAGGCTGAGCGCGCCATCGCCGAGCTCAACGGCCAGAACATCCTCGACCGCAAGGTCTCCATCCAGCTCGCTCGCAAGCCAGAGCCTCACACCGATGGCGCGGGGAGTGGTGGTGAGGGTGCTACTGGCGAGAACCGTAGGCGCAACTCTGGCCGCGGCCGTGGACGTGGCAGGGGCCGTGGCGGTCGTGCTGCTCGTGGTGGCCGTGCTGTAAGTTCACACTACGCAGAAGTTTTCGTCTTCACAGTGCCTAACACCACTCTTTAGCCGCGCAAGGAGGGCAACGCTGAGGGTGCTGAGGGCGAGTCTGCTCCAGCGGACAGCGCTCCCACCAACGTCCCAGGCCAAGTGCTCCCGCTCACCGAGACCACCAACGAGGCTCTCACGGGTGAGGAGGGTGCTCCGGGCACCATGGACATCGACGCCAGCAAGACTCCCAAGCCACGCGCTCAGCGCGAGCGCAGGCAGCGTGGCCCACCAGAGGACGGCATTCCTTCGAAGACCAAGGTCATGGTGGCCAATCTTCCCTACGACTTGAAGGAGGAGAGAGTACGTTCTTGCTTTCTCGGATGATTCTACATGCACAGATTCACTAACCTTTCTTAGCTTCTTGAGCTTTTCAAGGATTACTCCCCGCAATCCGCCAAGATCGCCCTCCGCCCCATCCCTCGCTTCATGGTCAAGAAGCTACAAGCTCGCAACGAGCCCCGCAAGGGCCGTGGCTTCGGTTTCGTCACTCTCGAGTCCGAGGAGATGCAGCAGAAGGCCTGCGAGGAGATGAACGGCAAGGAGGTCGAGGGCCGCGAGATCGCCGTCAAGGTCGCCATTGACAGCCCGGGCAAGGAGGATGCCGACCCAAACGCGCCAATTGAGGGTTCTCCAAGCGGCGAGGATGGTGTTCCATCGACCGCCGAAGGATCTGCCAACACTGCCGCCGCTGTCGAGTCCACCTAAACGGTGTCGAGCAAATCAACGTGTCGTTCTACCCAGGCACACATGATCTCTGCATATTCTGGTGTTGTAGCAGTATGTTGCGTGGGCTCTACCTGTGGCATGGGCATTTGTCTCTCTCTTCTTCGTGATGAAAGTGGGATGGCTTATGCCCGCGGGTCGGAGCATACTGAGCGTCATCTAGCTACGAAACCTTTTCTACATTCTGTCATGTCTTTCACAACACCTCCACCAAATGTACAATTAGAAACCCATGATACTGCGAGGTGTTGAGTATCAATGGAATAATCGGTTCTGATGATCTTCTGAACAAACCTTGAAGTGCACGAGTCAAGCGGATGGGACCCAGGATGTACACTTCATCCAGTACGACGTCTCCCACTGTCCAGCTCGACTACCTCCCTCATGCCTCTTACACTGGTTTCTAACCAGACTCCAGCCAGCCTGAACCGCGGTTGAAGCAACGCTTTGAACGATCGATGATGGCGGGCATGAAACATATTGTTATAAACCGCCGATCGCCCTCTCCTGCATCTTAACCCCTTGATGCCACACCGCAATCACCCTACAGAACCAACCTGAGCAAGATGTGGGAAGTCGATCCTGAGACCAGGAGCAAGGCAAGTCGTCTATCAACTATCTATGTTTCCCCACGCAACTCCGCACAACCCATGAAGACAGCCACTCCCGCCGCACACCCCATCCCTCGCTCACATCAGCCCGGCGCACGCATGTGCTGACTCGACCACCTCACCAAACAGCTCCTCGAGATCCAGAAAACCAACGGGAACAATGTGTGTGTCGACTGCAACGCCCCCAGCCCACAATGGGTACGTCCTTCTCTCCTCACCCCCTTCAGCTAATCACCCAAGCCGCCAACTACCCCCCACAACCTCCCCACGTCCAACCCGCTAACCACCACCCCCCACCCCTCCAGGCCTCCCCCAAATTCGGCATCTTCATCTGCCTCTCCTGCAGCGGCGTCCACCGCTCCTTGGGCGTGCACATCTCCTTCGTCCGCAGCATAACCATGGACGCCTTCAAAAGCTTCGAGCTCGCCCGCATGGCCGCCGGCGGCAACAGGCCCTGGCGCGACTTCTTCGACAACCACCAAATCAACTTGAACCAGGGCCGCTCCTTTGACGAGTGCACGATACAGGATAGATACGAGGGCGAGGTGGGCGAGGAGTGGAAGAGCAGGCTGAGCGCCAAGGCGGAGGGGAGGCAGTGGGATGCTGAGGAGTTTCGGAGGGAGCAGGGGGAGGTGAAGAGGAAGGCTGCTGGGAGGGCTGCGGCTGGCAGCGTCAGTGGGGGGAGCAGAGCGCAGACCCCTCTTGCTGGCACACCGCGTGCCCAATCGCCCGCTCTGGGACCGGGTAACGCGAGAAAGACGCAGAATGAAGCGTACTTTGCTCGTATGGGCGCTGAGAACGCGGGCAGGCCGGCTGACTTGCTGCCAAGCCAGGGCGGGAAGTACGCGGGCTTTGGCAGCGAGCCGATGCCGCAGGGAGGTAGCAGTAGTAGGGGAGGAGCGGGAGGAGGGGCGCTGCCGGGCGTCGACGAGTTCCAGAAGGACCCCGTGGCGGCGCTGACGAAGGGGTTCGGCTGGCTGAGCAGCACGGTTGGGAAGGGGGCGAAGACGGGGTATGAGGGGTGGGTCAGGCCGGGAGTGCAGAAGGTTTGTGGACCCCTCACGCTCTCACGCTCTCACGCTGTTACAATACTCAAGGGATTTCGAGGTTGTGAAGACATCATGATCGCAATGCTGATACCATATCTCCAGCTCGCCGAAGCCGACCTCGCCACAACAGCCCGCGAAACCGCGCTCCAGCTCAACCAAACCCTCCAGCACTCGACCCGCAACGCCGCCGACACCCTCACCCGCTTCGTCGAAGGCGACGCCGAGCACCCCTCCTCCTCCTCCTCTCGTGCCACCGCCCGTGGCACCGGCCTAGACGCCGACAAGCGCGACTTCTGGGACAGCTTTGGCGCGCCGCCGGCGGGGCCGAGCAGCGACAAGAAGGACTTCTGGGACGAGTTTGCCGCGGCGGGGGAGGTGAGGCAGCAGCAGCAGCAGCAGCAAGGGGTGGCGGCGCCGAAGCCGAAGCCGACGAGTATTGGGACGGCGGCGATGAGGAAGGGAGGCCCTGGGGCTGGGGCGGCGGGGAGTCCGCAGAAGGGGAAGGAGGATGATGGGTGGGGGGATTGGTAGGGGTTTTGAAGGCTGGTTGGGCTGTCAAGGTGGAATGGAGGGGGCATGAGCGGTGGCTGCATGGTTAAGAGTCGCATGGCAGATAAAGGTTGTGGGATTTGGAGGGAATGGTGTAGGCGAATGTGATATGTTAGAGGCTAGATGAGCTGTGATCGTATCCATTAGATACTATCAGGTGTATGCACAGCGCAGCATCGTCATTCAGGCACACGTAGGGCGGCAACTGGGTCACTGGCATCGGATCTCGTGCGAATACAGGATAGTCTATTCAACGTCCATTGCAACCGCTCTTCGAATCTTGCAAAAGCACCGAACCGTTACGCTATGTACACCCACCCTCTTATAACGCCCCCAACTCCTTCAACTTCGCAATCATCCCATCGACATTCTCTACCTTGTCCCCGCCCTTCCTCGGCGGCGGCTCCACCACCTGCACAGTCCTCAACCGCCTCTTCACATCGACCCCATAATCCTCGATACTCTTCTTAACCAGCGGCTTCTTCTTCGCCTTCATAATATTCGGCAGACTCGCATACCGCGGCTCATTCAGCCTCAAATCCGTCGTAATCACCATCGGCAGCTTCGCCCTCAGCGTCTCCACCCCCCCATCCACCTCCCTCGTAACCGTGCACTCCCCCTCCTTGAACTCGACTTTACTCGCCTGCGTCGCCTGCGGCCACCCCAACAACCCCGCCAGCATCTGCCCCGTCTGATTCGCATCGTCATCGATACTCTGCTTCCCCAGTATCACCAGATTGCTCTTTTCCTCCTCCACGGCTTTCGCCAGCATCTTCGCCACGCCCAGCGGCTCGAGGTCCCCCCCTTCCCCGCTCTCCCCGGCCTTCTTGCCCGGCTGCGACGCGTCGGGCGTCAGCACGTGGATGCCGCGGTCGGCGCCCATGGCCATGGCGGTGCGCAGCACGTCGACGGCTTTGGCGGGGCCGGCCGACCAGGCGACGATGTCGTCGACGGGGGGGGATTTGCGCTCGCGCAGGCGCACGGCCTCTTCGATGGAGAGCTCGTCGAAGGGGTTCATGGAGTGTTTGATGCCGGTCGTTTCGATGGCGGTTTGGGTTTTGTTGACGCGGGGCTTGACCTGTGAGGAGGAGTGTTTAGCTTAGGGTTGATGTCGTGGGTTGCGGATAGTGTGACTCGAGGCAATGAATTGGAGGCAATGGAGGGGAGGCGTAGTAGTGGGTGGTTTTGGGGACGCATACGGCATAATCAATGACCCGCTTGACTGGCACGAGTATCCGCAGCTTCGTAGACATTGTGGGCTGTGTGAAGGCGACGGAAGCGGATTGGGAGAGTGTAGAGGATTTCTGTGGCTGTAGTCAAGCGTTGATGTCGTTCAAAGTTTGGAACATCTGGAGATGTGATGCGCCTCGGCTTCGTCGCCCCGCGTGTGCTTCGGCAGAGTTGCCGAAACCCCCTTGAGATTCAACACTAAAGCGCTACAGTCAAGAGATAATATCGATAATAGACTGTGCATTACTTGCCGCCTACTAAAAGATTGAGGCATGATCTAGAAGCTGGTTGCCTGTATAGTATCACAATTATATTAAGTACCACTGTCTCCGCTCGCATAAGGAAGCGGTAACAAGAACTTTGAACCTTGCCTATGATGATTGAAGTCGCGACTTAACGTAGTCAGCGATGATTCCTACTCCCACACTCCTCCCATTCCCACCGCAGTTCAAGGCTGGCCAGGCCTAACCACATAAGCATGTGCAAGGACAACGTGTCGTGCAGAGAAAACGAAGGTATAAATACAGTAGCACATGCGCGCTATTAGTGGCCATAACCGGTCGTCCAACGGTCCCTTTTCCGTGCCCGTACGCCGCGCGCCAATGCTGGATATCAAAAGGGACAAAGAACTATCAAATCAAAGGTGTTTATGTCGATGCCATTACTCCTTTTCGAAGCTCGGCCTCAAGTCCGGATTCCTCACCTAAGGCCATTGGTCAGCACTAGCAGATAAATAGAGCAGAAGCCTGTTTTGAAGGTACTTACCCCCAGTGTCCGTGTGTAATCCCGGTTGTCCTCCATGCTCATCATGCTGACATGACTGCCATTGTCATGCTCCATCAATGCGTTGGGGTTCAACCGCTGATCGTAGAACAACGGTTTACTGTTCCTTCTGCTATCGGAGATCGGACTGACCTGGTTCGGGTCATTGGAGACAAGCGCGCTGTTGCGGGCTGTGCCGGGCGGCCCGGTGGCAGGCGGATACACTTTCTCCAAGAGTCCAGCCCTGCTCAAGACGCTTATGTTTCTTTTGGGGCTCTTTCTCGGTGCTTCTGCATCGCCTGTATTCTCGGTGTTGCGTCGGCGTCTCCAAAGACACAAGAAAAGAAGCCCGGCAAGCAGTGCGAGGCCCACGATTCCGCCTACTACAGCACCAGCAATAGCCCCTCTAGACAAACTCTGCTTCCTTGTTGTTTGGGCAAGTGCCTCGGGTGCAAGGGTCGGTGTGCTTGTCACGGTTTGTGTTATGACCCCACCACTGACAGTAACGAGCTGAACTGTGGTAACTGGCGTGGGAACCCAGCTGCTGGTCGCGGCTCCGGCGCTGCTAGTTTTCGCAGCTGGAGTAGTGGTTTGAGCCGGAGCAGACGTCTGAGCCGCAGGAGGTGGAGTGTTCGATGTTGGCTCGGGCACTACTGTGGAGGTGGAGGCTTCGGTAGAGGTAGGGGGAGCCGTTGAGGCGGGTGCGTCCGTTGTACTGGATGCTGCCGTGGGAGTGGGCGTTTTAGTTATGGATGTTTCAGTTGTGGGAGCAGCAGCTGATGTCTACAACAGGGGGTTAGTACAAGGATGGATGCAAGGCAAGACGAATGAAACGCCTGTGACAGCTCCGTAGCATACAAGTGTAACGACTGAGGTAACCACAGAAGGCTCCTGAGTAACCGTCTGCAGAACAATCATTGAACTAATGACCATCTGCGGAGCTGCGGGAGAAGCTGAAGTGCGCAACGCTGACGAAGTTTGTGGAGCGGACGATGTCTGCAAAGCAGATGTCAAAAACTGGCAATTCGAGAGACAAGAGTATGAAAAGGTGACGCACAGCTTGTGTGGTTGTGACAGGCAAGGAAAGCGCCTCGACACCTTGCAGAAACGACGATAAAGGGGCTATGGACATCGCCGAGGAAAATTGCGCAATGGATGAAGATAGATACAACGAAGTGATGTACAAAGACGTCGGTTGCGTTGTGTGGACCAAACTACTAGTAGAGGACTGCAGAGAAACGATGGAAGGACTCGAAGATGCAGGTGGTGTCGGGACAGCACTGACCGTAGTGGAGGTAGACGTCCTGGTGCTGCTGGGTGCTGCCGAGCTCGCGCCAATGGTGCCAGAGGGTTTGATTCGTAAAGCTATATACCCGAATAATCCTGCTGAAGGGTTCCCACAGTTCTCGTATGGAAACCCGGGACAGGCGACATTGCAGGAGCTGACAGGGGCCTGGTTTGATGGCGCGTAGTTGGAGCACCAGCAGGAGCTTCCCTGTACAACGGCAAAGGCATAACTCACGTCACATGTTTCGAAGCATCTTCCGTTTGATTGATAGGGATTAGAGACTGCTACAAACCAGTCAGCAAGAAACGATTCAATGTGTCGATTGATAGGTATCCGGACGTACCGCTTCCGCCCGAAGCGGTGTTTTGGTTGGAGCAGTATGATTGAGAAAGGCCACTGACGTGTCCAACCAAGGAAGCGATTGTGAGGGCCGCCAAGAGGGCAAGCCATTGCTCTGCTCTTGCAACGAATGATGGACCCATCTTGATGGCTTTCCACGATGTGCTCCGGGGTTGTGTAAAATGATCCTCTGGCGCCGGCTACTGAAGGGGAGGTCGTCGACAGGCTTCTCTGACCGAACAATATAGGTAAGGGCCGGTTTCCTGGTACTCCTTCAACCCGACTTGAAGGGCTCTGAAAAGCCGTGGCGGTTGGGAAGGGCAATGGCTCCGGTGTCGACTGGGAGCGGGGGTGACGGGCGCCGGATTAACAATAAGAGACTCTGACTGTGTCCTGCACAGAGTCTCAGAAGACTGTCAGCATTGTGAACGTGAGCGGATCCGACGAGACCGAGGCCCAGCCAGACAAATGCAGAAGGAGAAGGTGAGGTCGAGGGATTGGGGAGTCGCGAGGTGGAAAGAGAGAAGGGCGGCAGTGAGGAAGGTCTCAGCAACAAGCAATTCGAAAGCGCCGGAGTGTCCGTGCACTTACAACCAAGTCCCCTTTTAAGGTTTAGACTGCAGAAATAGTCTACCGGAATTGAGAACAGGGAAATTGACGCGATGGCAAAACCCGGTCGAGATAGCACTTCAGTATTTGTCGATGACAGCCACTGTGTCAAGCGAGCTGTGACTGTTGCGGAGTGAACGAAGTGCCCGCCGTTGCTTTCGTTGTCCAACATTCATGACGCTCACTTCTCTGACACGTCAAGTTTGCATTGTCATCTACGCCATGGAATCCGGATACACTGTTAATCGATCCGGTGAATAGCGGGCTTCACAGTCTGGTAATGATGAGGAGCAAATGACGACCGAGTACACAGACAGCAACGGCTAGCGACAGGCAGCGTAGGACTAGCGGATAACGAGTGTGCTAAATCTCACGCCAAACAACGGGGAGCAGAGGACCGGAGGTGAAGAGATTCAAGCGCGATATGAGGCTGCTCATGGGTTTTCAAGCCGTGTCGGTCTTGTCACGGGCGGCGGGATCTCATGTCTACTCGAGTACCAATGTGCGGGGAAGCACTCGTTCCATTCGTGGGTTGGTGGTGCGATGTTTCCGGACTTATGCACGATGGACAGGCATCTAGCTAGAATTGCGTGTGCGCCGAGCAGGTTGATGTGTTCTGGACAACTATTGTATTCCAGGGTGTGATACCGTAAGAGTCTTAGTTGACCAAGTCTCTCTCCGCGGTGACCACGCACTGCGACTTCATTATCTACATCCATGGCTCGAAAGCATTGGACAGGGTGTGGTCAGGCCACGCGTCGCCGTCGATATCTCACCCGTCATGCATGTTCCCACAGCACCCACGACAACTGCATTGCTGACCATCAGTGCTGATCGTTGATAATCAGCTAAGGGCCCCGACCACGATCTTCCAAATCTTAGCAGGTAGATCTGACGAGACCCCGGATTTGCCTACAGAGATGAGGAATCGCATTGTCCGAAGCAGCGGTGATCCGGGAATCAGTCTCGGCCATGACCACACGAGCGCCACAACCGCACAAGGTCTCTTGTTTCTACCTCAAGCGCTTGGTAAACGTTGCGTGGGTCGTACCAAACCCATCAACAATGTGTAATAGAACCAAGTAACACGTAAGAAGTACAGGAATGGATGGATCTGAAACGATGGAATGCTTTTGGTGGTGTGACAGAGACGAGCGGCTCAAGCATCGGATCTCCACCTTGATCTGCACACGGCTTGGCGTTGTTCCGCTCCGCAGCGGAAACCTTGCCTACATCTGGGCTTGAACCTCAAGGATCAGTTGTACGATTGATTACTTGAACTTGATGATAAACTTGATGATAAACTTGATGATAAACTTGCTGAGGTGTACCGTTCGACATATCTTCTACGTGGCGCACAATGACTCGTGAAACACGAAATCATTCTACCAGGTTGTGCCTCGTTTGCAA
>JAKLMF010000358.1:0-17895 GCA_022813555.1 Botryosphaeria agaves | reverse complement strand
CATCCTCCCAATCATCATAGGCAATCCGACATGGCACGAGCTGGAAGACCTGACGCTAGAACGCATCTACGCGCACGCGAACGAACTGGTCGACCTCGTGCGCCGGCACAGGTTGACGCTCAGACGACTCCGCCTCCTCAACATCGTATTGTGTAGTGGGGGTTGGGCCTCCGTGGCTGCCTACGTACGAGACTCGACGTCCATCCGGTCTTTCGAGCTGCGCAACGGCTGTGAACGTAACCCCTTTGAACTCAAGCATTTCAAGTTACTCATGATGCCGTTCTCTTGCAAGCTGCGGATCCGTTCGGATGGGACGAGGGAGCTCGTCGGTGCTAATGTTCCGAAATGTTCGTAGCTTTTCGAGCAGGACAACGATTGTTTGGCTGCGTGGAGAGACTGTCGAAGATTACGGTATCATCAGAGATGCAGGAACAGAGGCATACGCGAGCGCGTGCTCTCTGGTCGGAGCCATACTGTCTTTTACCCTGCAGGCCGGAGCTTTGAGTAATGTAATAAATCTTCATTTCTCCAGCTCCGTTACGTTGCTACCAACTGCATATCGGTGACATTGCACAAATGATGCTTGCATACCAGTGATACTGCTGAATTCACCATGACCGAAGTATTCCTTGGGATACACCGTCAACTGCCTCGAGGTACGCCGTTCTGCCATTTTGAAGTACATCCCGAAGCCGCAACCATCAATCGCCCGACGCGATGCTACAGAACAAGCGCAGTCCATGCTGCGATCTGCACTCGGGCTTTGCAGAGGACCTTCACTCTAAACTACATCCACCGAGCACGCAATTGTGATGAAGATGCCTTGCCTTCTAATAATGCCGCATCACTACGGGACCTAAGGACCAGGACACATCCTGACCCAAGCAACCGACACCGAGAACATCTCCAAACTCCGTCCATCAACCACGCAGCTATGATAAAGATGTTCTGCCTTGTGTCAACATAACAATATTGTATCTCTGCAGACCCTACGATTCCGAGTCCTTCCAGACGTGCATGTCAGAAGCAGGAGGCAAAACAGCACCCACAAAAATTCAACACAACTGCTGTCGTAATACAGAAGCCCCTCTACCCGCAAAAAAGAGATAGACTGGTTGCGCAGAGTGCAAAAGAAGATGGTCAGTACGGGGGTCGAACCCGCGACCTTGGCGTTGTTGATATCAGAGGATATTAGCACCACCTGAGTGTGATGTTAGAGGTTGATGTTATGTGTTTGGTGGGCTGTGGGAACTCACGCTCTAACCAACTGAGCTAACCGACCTTTGCTGATGATGGGCTGGCTCGTTTTAATAAATTATATTCCAACATTGGTGAGGACATGCTCACCAAAACGACTACCACATCCTTAGGATGCGATTGAAGCCAGTCTACGGTGAACTTTAGCTGATAATCGCTCGTCGCCAAGCGGGAATGTGGGGGATATTCTGAGTGAAGTGGCAAAACATTCAAGAAATACAACTACAGCTGAGCGCTTCTTGTTTTCTCATTCAGCAAACTTGAAAATGTGGGGGACGTGTGAATCAAGTGACGGCCACATCCCAAGATATAGTTAAAGAGAGTCTTCACTGATCTTTGCCTAGTATTCGCTCTCTGCAAACCTCAGATGTGGGGGACATTCTGGATGGAGCGATAACACATCCAGCAAATGTAACTACAGCTGATCGGTCCTGGGATCTTCTTCCAGCAATAGTAAAAGTTCGGGAGACGTTCTGGAGTGAGTGACCACTACGTCTCAAAACACAATCGCAATTCAGAATTTGCGATTTACAGGCGCTTAGTTTTTACGGTGTGAGACTTCAGCGGAGACAGACTCGGCGATTTTAGCTAGGTAGGAGCTTCACTGCAGTCCCTATCAACCCACACATACATAGTAGCTGATCATCTCAGGAAAATGCTAGGTGATAGGTTTCTCTCTCTAAGAATCTCAGCACAACCTACTTTTTCTTAGGCATTCTATACGTTTCACTAGCAAAACATTTAGGTAGGCACATATCTTAAGTAAGAAGTGAAAGCATAGTTTCGAAAAGTCTTAGGTAGAGAGGGCCCTTCTTCGAATAGCCTAAATACTTCCTACTTCTTAAGCGGCCGTAGGGTGTTTTTCATCAGTAAATCACATAGGCACTCGCATATTTTAGGGGAGAAGTGAAAGATCGTAATCCCTATCGTAAAGTCGTGCTTATAAGAAGCACTATCCTAGGTAGTAGATCGTGCCACCTACTAACCAAAAGAGTGTAGAATCGTGAAGAACAAGCAACTTTCTCAAAGAAAATATAGTAGCCACGCCTATTAGGGCTGCACGAGAAAGCCCACGCAAAACATTTAGCCGCATACCTAAAGTAGGGCGAAAACGCCTTAAAAGTCGACCCCTATTCACTACCACGATAGCAGCCGCACGAAAAACAAAGAAAAATCGTGGAGTGGAATAGGGGGAAAACGCCTAAGTGTAGGCCGTAGAAGCTGTACGAACTCTCCGACTAAGCAAAGTCCATACGCTTAATGCCCTGCAACACCATTGAGTCAGCCCTAGGTTGCCCCTCAACTTTCGGCGCAGATTCGCCACTAAGCCACCGACCTGGCTCACCGTAGAGATTGTCCCACGCCGGTTGACGGGCGTGAGCTGGACGCACACGAGTAGCGGGTTGATCAACCATAGTCGAGTGAAGAGACGAAGTAAGCTGCACAGGAGCGGGAGCAGTTGGACGAGCGGAGTAGACAGCAGTACCCGGGTGCATAGACGTAGTGGGCTGCACAGGAGCAGGAGCGGTCGGGCGAGCGGGGTTGTAGCGGGCGGAAGTGAGAGTCTCAGGCTCCTGCGGCAGGCGAATGGCAGGATGGGGTGGTAGCGTCTCTGCGTAGTAGCTGGGAACGATGATCGGAGTGTGTTTGGACTGAGCGCTCTTGCTGCTGTGGGTAGGTGAAGTGGATGGACCGGCGCGAGTTTCACTTCCAACGAAATGAGCGTGAGTGGCGTTCGTGGGTGTGCCGCTCTTGTTGGGGTGGCTTGGCGAAGTAGACGGGCCGGCGCAGGTTTCACTTCCAGAAGACTGAGCGGGAGCGTTGCGAGTGGGTGTGCCACTCTTGTCGGAGCCATCGGGGCTGGAGTTGTTGACGACTGTGGCCGCGCTGGTCGCTGCGCTCTTATTCGTGATTGGAGTCATCTTGATGATGCCGATGGGCTGCGAGGGATCGTATTTGCCATCCGTCTCCCAATTGTATTGACTGTCGTAGAGCTCTTGCATCAGGAACCCCCTCTTCATTCCCCAATACAGAAGAGAGTGAAAAAAACCGATGCTGGCGAGAGCGCACCCCGCAAAGCGGGTAGCTGATTCCGACACCGCACCGTGGCGGAGGATGACGAGAAGTTCGACTGCCAGTGGGAGAGTCGTGAAGAAGTATGTGAGCGGGTAGGCCGCGTAGAAGAAGATGTACCCTCTGATCGCCTTCGGGCCTCTGTCGGATTTGGCTTTCCCGTTCGCAAGGTCTGTTCTGTAGCGGCCGATCAATTTGGCCGTGAGGACACCGTAGCCAACGAAGGCGCCGAAAGTGAAGATGAAAAGAAAAGTGTAGTGCACAACCTGCGCCACTGGAAATTCCGGAGAGATGCAGCACTGGAGAAAGGGTTAGCTTTCACTTTGCGCTGTCTGATCGGTAGGGAAAACGAAGGATGGTGGAGTGACAGGAGGACGGTGAGACTCACCCATGCGACACCAACTCTGACAAAAAAGCCGTTGCCCTTGACCATCGCTCCAACTGAGGCGATGAGAAAAGCAGACAACCAGAGTCCGAGAACAACCAAAAGGAATACACACTCCGGGCAATCCTTTTTGATGACTTTGTTCACCAACGTGTGGATAGAGATACACATAACGAAGAGACCAGCTGCAAGGTTGCCAATGTGAAGAAGCCACCCTTGAGCAAAGCAGGTGGTTGTCGGACCAGGAACATGACCTTGGCGAAGCCAGTCGAAAGAGAGGATTAGAGACATAGACTGGATGAAGCTCGCGATCATGACATTGTAGATCAGAATCACAACCTGATTGCGGACAGGTTTTCCATCCTTGTAGCGGAGGCGCATCATGCGCCAGGTCATGAACACGACAAGAGCGAAAGCGCACAGAGAAGAGACAAACGCAATACAGCCAATGGCCATGAGACCAGTACGATTGGCCTCGGTGAGAGGCACGACTTCGAACTTGTAGGGCTTACGAGCCACCAAAGAAGCGCCGCCAGAAGTAGCTGAAGCCATGATCAGAGGTATGTGAGAGAAGATCTGGAAAAATTGTGCGAGGAGGGTAGATCTGAAATCCACAAACGAGAATGAGAGTACAAGCACAGCGGAGCTCACAAGCTTCTTGGTCTTCAACACAAGGTAGAAGGCTTGAAGCTAGTTGAGCAAAGCAAGGAAGAAAGCTGACGGACGAGTCCGGTGTAGAGAGCAACAAGGAGGTTGGAGGTTGGAGGAGGATGAAGGAGGAAGAAAGGAGGGAGGAAGCCGGAGGTCTTTTATAATGACTCGACAGCGCGTTGGATCAACTTCGAGAGCTGCGCTGCTCGAAATGAAGTGAAAGATTGGCTGCAGACTAGACCGCAGAGCTGCAGACGCCGAGGCCGAGGACATGATGATAAAACGTCAGCGTTGGTTGGAGACGGTGAGAGAGTTGAAGTGAAGTGAGGTTGAGGAGAAAACGGCTGATACTCTCGTGTGACATCACCGGAGAGCGTTCCGTCTCCGGAGAGCTTCAGGATGGCAGGAGGACGGGCCTTGGATAGCCGGCCGCGAGCACATGTTCGCTGGATGCTTGGGATGAGCTAGTTCAATGTAGTCAGTCCGCATGAACTCCAAAGTGTGAGGTCAAGATTCCATCTCGTGGCACATGACAGCTTGCAAAGTCAATGCGTGGAGCGGTGAATCGTTCCCTCAATCTAAGCCAAAGTATCCGAAGACAAGATAAACAAGCGCTCGCCCAGGCGACCTGATACAGATGCGTGATCCAACTCCTGAAGCCATCCCAGAAACTCAGTGTTCCTGAACGTCAGCGATCCCTATCAGGCAGCGGCTGGCGCCCTCGCCGCTCACTGTCAAAGAACCTTGATAATCCCAATCGCTCAAACGCCCTGTGCATTACATTCATAAAGTCGTTCGAATGTTCATTCGCCGCACTTTCGTGGCCACGCTCAAGGTCGGCGTAGCCATCTTCAGTGCCATCACTTGGGACGGGCATAGCAGCGGAAGGTGAATCGTTGCGGTTCTCCGCGGCTCGAGTCTGGATGTGTTCATCGTCCGAGTCGTCACTGTCAGAGTGGAGTGAAGGGGGCCTTGCCGTGCCGCCAGACATGCGCACCACATCGCCTTTGCAGATGGGACAGGTGCGGCGGCGTGTGGTGAGCCAGGGTGTTCTGTAAGAGGGCGGTCAGCGATGACTTGAGAACACACTGCAACAGGCCGAATGTTGACAGTTGAGATAGTATGAACGAGACAGTGAGATGACTTACATGCACTCTGCGTGAAACTCGTGACCGCAGGGTAGGCTCATCACTCTGCTGACACCATCCACGTATTCCTCAAGACAAATGACGCACTCCTTCTGCCGACCGCCGTACCTGCGGCGCCATTCTGCCAGACCGGCCGCACGCTTCTCGGCTTCAGAGGATGCGGAGCCTTGCCTGCCGCGCGGAGAGGAGGATGACGCTGGCTCGGCAACTTCGGAGGCTGTCCTTGAGCGTGGCCGTGGCCGTGAGCTGCCTGCTCTCGGTGTGGACTGGAGAAGGGGTGTGGTTAATGTGGGTGAGGTTGGTGCGGGTGAAGTCGCAACCGGAGTGGTGGCTGTAGTCGTGTCATTGGAGATTGTGTGGTATGTTCGGACAGGCAGGCGCTCCACCACTGACTTGGGGGCACGCCAGCGTCGTCGCCGAATACGAGCTCTTAGAAGCAGTAGAGCGTAGACGACTGTCAAAGTGACTAGCGGGCTGATTACCAGTACCAAGAGCGTGTCAAAGAACGGACTGGATGACATGCTAGTAGGTGTCAATGTAACCCAGAGACCTTCATGGTGGCTTGGATCGTCCTGCTCTTCATCGTCGCTTTGGTCCGCAGCATCCGGTGCCTGATGTGTCTTTGAAGTCGATCCATGATCCTTGGGTGAGACTTCCGGCGACGCTTGATCATCGTCATGGCTGTCGACCTTCCAGCCGAAGCGGCTAAGCCATCCATGAGCCTGGCCTTCATGAGCTTCGTGAGCCTCAGTGTCAGCAACCGCATCGTTTGAAACACGGTAAGCCGTATCCTGCTCTGCGTGATCGTCACTCGGCTTCTCGTACTCTCCACTACCGGGGGTGATGCTACCTCCTTTCAACCCTTGCACGTCAGCTTCGTCTGTGACAGGTTCTGTGGAGCGGGCGGTGGAGGCCTTGTAGCCAGAAGACTGTGTCGGTTCCGGTGGAATAGTTGCGACGAGATCAGGATCTCTCCAATCTTGAACACCAATAACGAAGCCGTCACCTGATGCCTTTGAAGATGTTGCCTTCGCTGATTTGGGCTTGTTCTTGCTGAGCTTGAACTCTGGACTAGAATCGAGAGTTTCGTCCCAATCTTCGACCATCGCCCAGTCGATGTGCCCACTGCTTGGAGGCCGCCTGCTGTCTGTCGGTGACGAAGATTTCCTGCCGGATCCAAACTTGAACACAGACAACAGCGAGCGGAACCAGCCGGGTTTCGCAGTGCCAGTCGGCGCAGCAACGGCGCTTGCTGGCGGTCTCTTAGCTGCTGCTCGAGTGGTTGACGTTGACTTGGGCAGAGCAGTAGGCCGTGTGAATGTCGGCCGATCATCTGTGACTTCTTCGACTGCAGCAACTTTTTCGTTCTTAGCGGCCTTCGAAGGCTTCCTGCCTACACTGAGACCAAGCTTCGCCGCTTTCTCAGACGACAAGCCTTCAATGACACCGCCAGAAGGTATCAGCGAAGACAACAGATGTGCAGTTCCATGAGACGTGAAGAGTGCTGGTACTGTGATATTCGATGTGTCGCCCCGCGCGTACATGGTGACCAGTGGTCCGCCACGGATGTTGTCGCCCACAATCAATGCAACTCCGCCCCTTCTCTGGGTCCACTTGACCTTCTCGAGGAACCCACAGCCACCACGACTGAGAAGCACGATCTTGCCAGCAATCTCGGCGCTCTCCTGCAGCGACTGTATGTCTGCATGCTCAGTATGCTTGATCTTGCCCGAACTTGCACCGTCATCCTGGGAATGTGATGCGTCTGATTCAGAACGACGGTGCAGGTAATCATCCGTGCCATCATTCTCATCCTTCACGTATGGCTCTGAGTCCGACAGACCTGAGCCGTCCGTCCCTTCTCCTGGAATGTCTTCTTTCCTCAGTCCGTTGGTCTTTGACACTCCGGAGCCTCCTTTGGCCTTGGATCCTTTAGTAGACTTGCGCTTAGCACTGCCTTCGCCGTCCATGCCTCCCGGTAATTTTTGGCTTCCATCATCCCATCCAGGCACATCGCTGCACCCGAGTTCACCTTCTGACCCCGCTGTCAACCCGTCTCGTCCCAAGTTATCATCTCCAAATCCACTGCCAATCCACAGCTGTCCGCTAAGCCCTTTCGAGGGTAACAGCGGTCCGAACGCTGCAGGTCGGGCGACGAAGAAGGTAGAGTTGTCATCGGTCAAGCTGATGATGGCGGACGGCGGAAAGAGTGGCGTGTGGAAGGAGAAGAAGGCGCGTAATTTGCCTTTGGGCTGCGTAGACGAAAAACTCGAGGGGCTATCATACGACCGGCTTGGGATGTTGATGTATAGTAAGAGTGTGATAGCTACAACGCAAGACGCGAGAGTAATAAGCAGCCGGAGAGGCCGCATGGCGCTCTAGTGATGCGTGGTTGGCGACGCCCGCCTGGCAATGCCGAAAAGATGCAAATGCTGCACGGTATAGAAGCTATGGTAATGGCATCTGCAGGTGGTTGAAGGGGCGATTCGGGCAGCGGGATGGCCCTTGCAAGCTTGGAGTAGGACCGAATCAGGCGCAGCCTATGAGGCGGATATACTCGATACTGGGGCGAGATGTTTAGTGTTACGGACGGACTTGGAGAGGCTCAAGAACAGGCAGAGAAGGCTACAGACGGTACTCGGGTATGTAGACGAAGGCTCGGAGAGGCGCGTGGAGGGAGTATGTCAGGTGTGACTCGCGGAGTTCCAGTGTGATCAAGCAGCATGGAAGATGTAACTAATGGACGATTGGGCGCGGGGATCGACCGATGATCTCCCGTTTGGCTCCAGATGACAGCCACACACATACACTATGAATGTCTACTTCGCATGGCTTCCATCTTGTGTAAATATCTACAACTAATGTTCTCCTACAAGAAAACTCTATTGACGCGCCAGAACCCGTTCGTTGTAGTGCGCCGGATGTATCTCCACGGGCAGAGGCTTCTGAGCCAAGCTTCAAGCTCCCCCGCATCCCGCTTGCGGATATGCAGTCGGTCCTTTTCGACATAGTTCATGTCAATGCGCCCCAGAGAGTCGTCCACTCACGACAGACCACTGTGCAATACGATGTACCTACAGCAGAATCCTATTGTACTTTCATGACAATGACCTGAGAACAGCGTGGCAGGTAACAGACTCGGCATCATGATCTGCAGGGACAATGAGAGGCATCTGCGGCTCGGGAAGCATGATCGATAGCTAAGAAGTGACAACCCGTTGCCTGACAGCAGTGACTTCCAACCAGCTTGCATAGATTTGAACACAAGAAAACGCGGAAGGAATCACCCTGCCGTCATGCTTCTCCGGTGCCATGGCTCCTTCTCAGTTTTGTATGATCTGTACGTCGTTCTTGCGTGCTCCAATAGTGTCGAAACGCTTATCTACTTCTCTTCATCCGCTGTCTCAGTTCTTGATTCTTCATCCTTCATCCTCTACTTTCAACACTGAAGCCTCCCGACAGTCTTTCGCTTGACCCTATATACTCTCGAGTTTGTTTGTTGTTCCCGGCCTCCTATCGCCTATCACACGGATCTCAGACCTCCTATACTTGCATACGACAGCCAGGATGAACATCAACAGACCCGCCGACAACCTCGTCGTCTTGCCCTTCACCCGGGCTAAGACTGGCGACCCCAACCACCCCACTGAACGCCGACTCCGAGGCTTCGGATGGCTTCCGAATAAGGTCCGCAACCACTTCGTCGCCATGGTAGGCGAGTTCGTCGGAACCTTTTTATTTCTGTTCTTCGCCTTCTCAGCAACACAAGTAGCCAATGCAGCTGCTGCAGGTGCAGATACCGAGCGAGGATCTATCACTCAGTATCCAAGCACTGCGAACTTGCTCTATATCAGCTTGGCTTTCGGCTTCTCTCTGGCGGTCAACGCTTGGGTCTTCTTCCGCATCACAGGTGGATTGTTCAACCCAGCCGTGAGTATTTTCTAACAGATCTTGAAGCTGTCTACTAACTTCACCTTGAAGGTCACTCTTGGACTGTGCCTCATCGGAGCTGTTGGATGGGTTCGAGGTGCTTTGGTTTTCATCACGCAGATCCTTGGTGCCATTGCAGCAGCGGGCATCGTCTCATGCCTTTTCCCTGGTCCACTCGCAGTCCGGACAACTCTGGGTGGAGACACTTCCATTGTCCGTGGCCTGTTCATCGAGATGTTCCTCACAGCGATGCTGCTAATTACCATCCTCATGTTGGCTGCCGAAAAGCACAAAGGAACTTTCCTTGCTCCCATCGGCATTGGCCTAGCTCTTTTTGTCGCAGAACTGACAGGTGAGTACGAGCAATTCTCTTGCACATCTTCTCTAACACTTTGCAGGTGTCTACTTCACCGGTGGCTCCTTGAATCCTGCGCGTTCCTTCGGCCCAGACGTCATTCTGCACAAGTTCGATGGCTACCATTGGATCTATTGGGCTGGACCCTTCCTCGGTTCTCTCCTAGCAGTTGGCTTCTACCGCTTCATCAAGGTGCTCGAGTACGAGACAGCCAACCCAGGACAAGACTTCAACGAGAAGGAGGCCGAGGTCTTCCACCTTGACGAGGAGCCTGTCACAGCCGCAGATGTCAGACGCCCGAACGTCACCGCAGGACCCAGTAAGTTCACCCCAGACAACCATGTCCTCGATATCATACAGAGTTTATACTGACATCCTGACGTCCAGACGCCCAAGGCACCCGAGGCGGCTATGACGGCTTCTCAGAGGCATCTTCGCACGGCGGCCCGGCCATAACGCACCCAACCGGGAGCCGCTCCCCGCGCGCCTCGACTTCGAAGTACGACCGCCGCTCTCGTGCCGGTTCCAGCTCCGGTATGGACGGCGCGAAGACTGCTCACGAGTATCCGGTCGACCACACGCATTTCGCGCAAGACCGCTCGTACTACAATGGCCCAGATGCCGAGAAGGGCGCTATGCACGGTGGTTTCTAACCTTACTGCTCCCGGTTCTCTGAGGTCCTTTACTGGATGAAGGTCTCTCATGATGTGGCGCCCTTCGGAATGCTTCTATGCGGTTATGATGGCATGAGATAATGACCGTATGGATATGTCGCATTGGATGGTGTTGGATGTCCTTTCCGTTGAAAAGTTGATGGTTTCACCTGCGCTGTCGTAGCTATTATAGCGTTCATCTACATCCAATACCTCTGTTTTCGTAATGGGAATTGCTTATGCATCTGTGACATGATCCTCCAATCTTCGCAAGCTTTCCACTATGATTCTATCGGCCATTGACATTCGAATTGTGCCTGATCCAGGATCGGCAGAAGTCTCAGCTTTGCTGTCAATAGACATCATGCGGGACACTAAAACATTACGTCTCATACAGTATATAAGTCTAGGATACCTGTACAAACCTCGTATGCTTATTTATAGGCAGACACGTGACATACATAAAGGAGGTGCAGCTGCTGGCTCGTCGTTGAAATTACCTACTGACAAAGCATTGAGCATTCCTCGACTCGCGTGTCTACGAGCCCACAACGTCCTATGTCCATCTCCAGCCAGAATAGCAGCCTCGATGAAACCACCGTCGCGTGCTTGTACGCATGAACTTGCTGACACTCCCTTGGAGTGGATCCTTGGCCAACCTCGATGCACAGACACAGAGAGTCGGCCCAGGCCGAGATTTCCGTCAGTCCCTATCAAACGAATCCGTTTCACGTTGTCAACCTCCCTGTTTGTTCCGTCTCTGTAAATCTTGTTTCTGTCTGTCTGCAAGATTACCATCCTTCGACGAGCAGCATTGAAAGCACATCCCGCTGGGTTGCAAACCAGCAGCCGAGTGCTGACGGGATCATGCATGCAGATTCATGCAGGCCACGCTCTCGCCTCGTATTATCCGAGCTGGCAGCCACGCAGCAGCGCAGCGCGAAATCTCAAGACACAAAGCTACTTTCCACGTTGTTTCCACAATCCTTAAATCAAGCCTCGTCATCTCGGAGCAAAATCTGCTTTGATCAACGGTGATCGCGGACGCGCACGCGAGATGGAAGGGCGAGCCAGCCACACCCAACGATCGGGGCTGTTTGGTGGCCAAAGCATAGGAGCCGCTGCTGTCGCACGATGGCTTGCACCTTTCCCGCAACAGCCAAGTCTCAACGTGCCCCCCTGCCTTCTCCCAGAGGCTCATGTGCTGGGGATTCGTGACAGCGTCTCGGCTTCCCATGCCCATTTTCTATTCCTGCCACACTCTTCTCGTTCCCCCCCGTTCGAACCTTGCCCGCCTGTCCGTGCGCTTGGGGGCGCCGCCGCCGGGCCCTGACCTTGCTAGGTGCTGGTACGAGATCGGTCTCACCTTCTCCTCCCACCAGTTTCTGCATCTCACACTCCCTCTTTTGCCCATTCATCTTATCGCGACCACGTTGCTGCCTCGTGCGAGAGCGCGCCTTGCCTTTCCGGCTGCCATTCGTTTCTGTGTTCGTTTGTTCAGCATCCATCGAGCCGCCCGAATTTCGACGAAGTCACCGCTTGCTGGGCAAGATATCCGCTGGTACCTGTCCAAGTCACCCAAGCCGAAGAACGATCCTGTCATTCACTCGTTGATCCTTTGTTTGGCCGAGGATACCTCCAATATAATTACGACGATTGCGCGACCGTTGGTGAAGACGAATACGTTGCGCCGGTGTCGGTTTGAGACCAGTTCGGACTCCAGCTAGGAACTTTGATTTCTGTACGTGCTCGACCATTTTAGAGTGACCTGGTTTCACGAAACATGCTCGCCATAATCAATTGAGCATTGATATTCGCTTTGGTGGTCGAGTTGATAGCCGCTAGTTGCGGTAGTCGTTTCATATTCCAACCAAGTCGTGATGTAACAACTCACCTAAACGTTACTGTCTTTCGAGATTGCACATTCTCAATTCGTTTGTGTGCCCTTATCCTGACAGAGCATCCGAATACAGGTACTCAATTTCTACCGGCTGGCCACACTCTTGCGTATCCAACCTACAACCACGTAGACGTCGATATCACGCGATCCCGGCTCACAGTTCGACCAGTCGAGACGCTTTCCAGTTATCCTGACATCCGCTGTCGCATACTCCTCTTTACGACAGCTTATCCCTACAGTGGTCTGGACGCATACTATCTGCTCCAATAATCAGAGATTGCGGCTAGTACCACACATGCAGTGTTAACAGCGGCATCTTTAGTCGTTCGCCTTTCGTATGCGTGGTAGTATCGAATACCTGCAGAACAAGGCCATTGGATGTAAAGAGCAAGGATCTGTCGGCTGGGTGGATATCGCACGGCACAAAAAGACATCAAGAGCAAGAAGGCCAGTTGTCACTTCATATAGCCCACGAGCGGCCAGTGCTAGCAACAGACAACTCCATTTCACACTCATCAGCCTTCCGGTACGGAGATATACGTTAGCACGGAGCGGCTCGCGGGGCTAAGCTCCTAAGAATCAACCATGGCGCCTGGGAATGGGACAGGAGTTGTGAAGCAGGGGTCAGTGCAGGCGGCCAAGGAACGGTTACAAGCAGCGCAGCAAACGTCAGGACAAAGCACACCGCCACAGAGACCACCGAGACCACAACATATTCCTCCGACGCTCGACAACACACCACCTGCTCCACCACAATCCAGTCAACAAAGCCAACTATTTACGCATCTGCCCAGACGAAGTCCCCTAGGGCCACCACCATCAGCGCGGAGAGGTCCGTCATCATACTATAACATCCCAACATCGACTGTGGCCCCGATAGAGGAAGAATCGGAGAGTCGAAAATCACACGGCTCTTTCGCTTCGAGCAACGTCATACCCTCGATCATTGGAGCACCACCGGGCTACTCTCTTGGTGGAGAAGATGCAGACAGTCAGTCCGAGGAGGAGGCAGCGGATCGCAGCGAGGACGAGAAACCTTCGAAAGATAGAGAAAGTGAAGACCAGAAGGACTTGGTTAGGAAAGCCAGTCTTGGAAAGAGGCACAAACCGTCTTTGACGACGATCAAGAGCAACGATGACTTGCGGCAAGACAAAGCGCCCACACCACCGGAAATACCGAGGAGTCGACTGGTTGGATCCGGCCGTACCAGTGCCGATACGGCTCGAGAGAAAACAGCAAGTCCTGGTGCCGGGTCGCTTCGCAGCGGTACTGGATTGCTTGATCCTTCGTCGTCCTCGTCGTCTGCATCCTCGGTTTCTGAGAAGGATTTCGAGAAGGCTATGTCTGCAGATACCAAACCCACTATCAGCTCCGTGACTTCGAGATCAACACTAGTATCAGGGAATCAGACACCTGGTAGTCGGACGCCTGGCAGTCGGACGCCAGGCAGTCGGCATCAAAGATCTGGCACTTCGGATTCAAAGTCATCGAGCAAGCTCAAGACGCCACCTCAGAGCCATCTCGCCGACCGCGTAGGGAGTAGACGTCCACCTCGGATCAACGTCGACGCTGTCAGGGAAGCCGAGTCTCGGGGCAGCCTCACAAGTCTCCCTGAGCTGATCCGACGCGCCACACGACTCGCAGCCAATCTCGACCGAGGACGGACCGTGAGCAGGCTTGGGATGGAATGGTTCGGCAACGACAGCGTAGAGAAGCATGTGGTCTACCGGTCCGACGGCCGGCAGTCAGGCTCCATGTCCGACATGCTCGCCGCCTTCCCACCTCCCGGCCTCGCCAGCCACGCCGGCACACCGCGCTCGCACTCCCCCTCGAAACTGCACCACAGCCGGTCCGCCGCGCACCACCACGACGCCTCCCGGCGCCCTCGCGGCCGCAGATGCTGCGGCATGCCCCTCTGGGCCTTCCTCGTCCTCGTCCTGATCGTCTTCTTCCTCGTCGTCGTCGCCGTCGTCGTCCCCATCGTCCTCGTGCTCCCGCGATCCCACCCCTCCCCCACAGCCGCCACCTCCACCGCGCTCGCCGCCTGCCAGCAGCGCTCCGCCTGCGCCAACGGCGGCACTAGCATCCTCACCGCCGACGGCTCCTGCGGCTGTCTTTGCGCCAACGGCTTCACCGGCGCCCGTTGCACCGCGTCCTCGGACGCCGGGTGCACGACGACGGACATCGCGGACGCCAGGAATGCGACGGTGGGGTCGGCGATCCCGCGGCTGCTGGAGGGCGCGATGAGCAGGTTTAGTATACCGCTGAACGCGTCGTTGTTGCTGAGCCTCTTCTCGGCTACGAATATCAGCTGCACGGCTGAGAACGCGCTCGTCACGTTCAACGGCCTGTCTGCACGATCCCTTCCCGCCGACGCTCCCGAGCAGCCGCTACTGGACACCGTATCTCTGCCCCTCTCTTCTGTCCCTGCCCTACAACCAACGTCCACAACACCGCAAAACGACAAGCGCCAGGCCACCGACGCGCCTTCGGCCACGACACCAGCCCCCGGCGCCGCGGTAACAAGCAACGGCATTATCTACGCCGCCGCCCCTCCCGCCACTTCCTCCCGCCGCCCCGCCGCCTCCTCCTCCTCCCCCTCCTCCCCCTCCTCATCCTCCTCATCCGCCAGCTCCCCCGGCACAAACGGCACGGCCCTCGACTTCGCGCGCACGGGCGTGCTGTTCGTGCTGCAGGAATCCCGGACCCTGGACGCCGCGGTGATGGCGCAGGAGCGGCTGCAAGCGTTCTTCTCGGATGCGAAGGCTGGGGCCGGGGGGGCGGGGCAGGGGGAGGACGGGAAGGTCGGGCTCGGGAGTGGGGTCGTGATTGATGTTGTGGCGGGGACGGTGGTGTTGGGGAATGGGACGGTGTTTGGCGGGCGGAGCGGGAGTGCGGGGAGGTAGTGTGGGTGGGGAGGGGAGGGAAGGGAGGAGAGGGTGAGGAGTGTGTGGGGGAGGGGGACAGAGGGAAGAGGCTGTTGATGTGCATAGCGCGGGTATATAATTGTGTCTTGGGTTGAACTTGTAGCTGGTGTGAGCGAATTGGCGTTTGTGGAGCGCTGGGCTGAGTTTTTCTGTTCTTCACTGTGAAGTCTTTGGGGGCGTTGAACGGTTGGAGGGTCGGCTGTGGTAATGAATGGTCTTGCCTCGAGCGCGAAGTAAAATATTGGATGATGGTGGGGATGATGTATCTAGTCTTCGCTTCTTCTGCTCTTTGTGCAGCTATCTGAGCGAGCACGCAGACCTGATTGAATGAAATGGTAGCATCTGAATGTGCATACTCTAAACTCTTGATTGTGAGGGCATAATGATAGATCTGGTGCATATTGTGCATTATTCTCGATATCAAGTCAAGGGGAAGAGACCAAGCCCAAGTCGTACTTCAAGTCCGTACGAACGCCAAAGGGGACTTCCGCCATATTCAAACTTCGATAGCAAAGTCCAAATGAATGGAGAGAACTTCCCTTAATCACATCCTGGCTCAAACTGACGTAGCCGCAGAAGCTCAACGCAATACTTGATGACCAATTTTCCCTGTATCGGCGCCGAAAAACTCGCGTGTGCACCGTCTGAACAACCAGACCGGTTTATCAACACTCTCCTCCTTCTCGTAAGATGCGTCTGTAGTGCTGTGCCTCTTGCCCGATGAGAACGTAAGACATTTGAGATCGATTGGGCTGAGATTGTACGGAGTTGAGTTGAAATTCCTAAACAAGACGGCAAAAGAAGCTTGCTTTTGATCAAATTTTCTGAAGAGCCTGAACAGAACCGCAAAAGTAGAGCAAAAACTACTGAATTGTGGAGATGAGAAGTCTTGGAGTCCGATGAGGCTGGTGCGCATCCTTTCGGGCGAGAGGAAAATGCTCATTCACCTGCGGAGCGGAGATGATCTAAGACGTTGTCTTCGCGGCTTTCGCTTTGATTGCTTTCGTCTTTTCCGCCTCGTGTTTTCTGATTGCTTGTGCGTTCCTCTTTTCCTTCTCCCGCGCTTCGCGACAAGATTTCGTCTCTCCCTCGTCAGCGTGCTCATGGTACTGGCAGATGGCGTCGTAAAGGAGTCTTGTGTCACTTGCCGCAAAGAAGGAATATTTCTCGACCATGGTTGCAAGCACACGAGCAAGTACTCGAGGTGCGATTGCTTCGGCTATCTCGTCCAGCGTCTTCTCGTCCTCTGCACGAATGTTCCATTTCCAGGCCACCAATTCGACAAGGAACTTGTACAGTGGCGAGCGTTCCGGCAGGTTGCTGAGGGCGTACCCGATACAGGTAATGGAGGGAAGCGCGCTGAGAGATAGACGCATGCAAATAAAGAGATAACGTCGAAAACAGCCTGTCTGAATTGGCGCGCCTCTATGCTTTCATGGCCTCTAGACAGATCGGGCTGTCACCGCCGGGAACGAGCCTTGTGCCATCTTCGAACAGTATCTCCTGTGTGTAAAGCCAATGTACGAACATCTTGAAGGTCAACGGATCCACCTCAGGAAGTGTAGCTTCCTTTGCTTCGGCCTCTTTGAATTCGCCGCTGAAGCACCCACGGAAGTAGCCTGAGTAGTGGCACAAAAGGTCCTTGTGTATGGCGAACGCCTCCGCATGTGGGCCCACTTTGACCGTAGCTATCGTCTGGGCGATTGAACTGTTCTACGTGAGCCTGATGATTGGAGAACTCGTCTGTATCTTTACTCACTAGAACGTAAGCGAGTTGTTCGCTTTGGCTGTTCTTGTGAGAGCCATTGTTGCAGCTAGATGGTTCTCTGTGGTGAGTCTTCGAAGCCAGATCTACGGAGCTGCAATTGGATCCTTGTATGACTTACACCTTGCGAAACACGAAGGGTTTGCCCCGAGCCGAAGTTTCGTACAGTGTAGAGTGGAAGTGAGAGGCGAGAGGGAGAAGTAATGGAGATCGAAGCAACGAAAATGAAGATGTTGAAGACTTGATCGATGACTCCTGCACAACTGTGAGAAAACGCTCTGCTTGTGTCGAGCTCTCAGTCGTGGTGGCTCACGCGTCCTTGCTTCGAGATTATCCTCTGATTTGGTTTGCTTGTTCGAGTTCGGCTCATGTTTAGCACTGCGCCATCAGCGAATATAAACCTCGTGATGTGATGCTCAATGACCATTGTATGTCTATCGTGTATCGCCAAGGTAACTCTCAGTTCAAGATGAGCGGTTCACCGTATGGTTTTCTACAATCACGTGAGGGTTTAGTTCGATGAAATTATCAGACACTCACGACCATGTGAGTGGGAAGTAATCTTTCGATGACCCATCATTAAAGTAGGCTGTGAACACACTGGAAATGTAGAAACAATGAGTACTATTTGATGACTACTATCTGAGCGGGCAGACAGTTTGATCTGAATGGAGTGGTAGCCTTTGGATGTGCTTGTGAGATATCACTGATTATAAATTCTATGGCATTGTGACTGCTGCAGATATTGCTCGGCTTTCCACTGCCCCTGAAGCATGGCTACCTCAAAGAAAGACAGACAGAGCTGGTCTCGACGGACTATGGTGAACATCAGATGGCGTTGTAGAAAGAG
>JAKLMF010000357.1:0-17903 GCA_022813555.1 Botryosphaeria agaves | reverse complement strand
TGCATATCCCACGCCATCTTCCCGTATATATCCTGCTCGAGAACGACTACTTGTCCACCCTAGAACCCCATCGCAACGTCGCCAGTTCGAGCGAGAGCCGGTTGCAAGTCCGTTCTTCAGAACTAACGATGATCGGATGTCGAACCATCATAGCAGACACATATCGCATGAACGCAATTCTGTTATGCATAACACAGAACACAACATCATGCAAGGTTACCGGATGGTTCCGGCAGCTACGCGTTGGAATGAACCGCGTAGTCTCAATGGACTCTCATTCATCAGCGAACCACACACAAACTCAGGTCAACCATTTTATCAATGTGAGAGGCTCAGCACTGCTGCTACCGACGCCCACCAGCCTCTCTTAGTTTCGCATACGTCACGTAACGGGCGTGGTCTTTTCCGAAGACCAGACGCACCACTAACATCTGCATACGCAGCACGACATGCGCCCCCAGCCACAGGACATGGACGTTCATATGCACGACAGGCCGCTCCATTACCATCAGCAGTGCCATCGGTTCCAGTGTCATTACATCCATCACGTTCAGCTAGGATTTTTACTAGAGATGACGCGTTAGCAACTATTAGGGGAGCAAAAAGTAGCCAGACTACGTTGCCGCATCATGGACGTCACGACTCTTATGGGCAGCCTGAAGGTTCCATTCGGAGAGATCAGTACGCTGCCTCCAGAGGCCTCTTTTCCAATGCTGGTGGAAGGAGGAGTGTTCGTCGTTGAGCCCGACCCTCTTAAGTGCTAAGCTTAGTGTCAAGTCTTCGGCGTTGTTGGTCGGTTGTTGCTACGTGTTGTCGGCAAGTGCTGCCTCATCTTCATCAAGTGCTCTGTTGTTTTGAGGTGTTTTTGATCTTCATTATTTGCGCTTGTACTATGTGTATTGGCTTGTTGCTACCATTTGGTCTACTCAATGGACAACGTGCTGAATCTACGTCATCTTCTATAACCATTGCTGGACAAGTCACAAACTCTCTTGCAAGCTCACTAGTGTTCTCACTTAGCTGTGCATCAAATAACCTAGTATAGTTGTTTTACGTATACATACTATCTTCACCTTAAGACGAAAACTTAGAGACGAACTCTAAGTCGACCCAATGAAGTGAGCTTCTCAAGCTGCAAACTGAGAGTGCCTCACCGAGACCGGTATCTTAAGCGTCTTTTGACCAGTGTAGTATATAGCGGTGGATGAATTTCCTTACTGCTCCTACTATACGCCACTTCTCATTCGTACCCATTTATTTCATTCTTTTGATCTTGCACTTTCTATCGGTCTAGGAGCTTTGATCTGAGCTGGCGTCTGTGTCACGTCCTATTCCGATAAGAAAAGTTGGTATAAAACGTCCTTGTCGGCACGTGAGCAGAGCGAGGTTTTAACGGTGGTTAAAATAATGCCTTTGTGCCGAAAGAATCGCTCTTCTATTCGGTCTACGGTTTCATCCAGGCGACTTAACATCCTTGTCTTAGTTGTGCGATGTTCTCAGACGATCCACCATCTTGTTTAACGCGCTGGTACTCAATCTCGCCTGGGTTATCTAGACACGATTGCTGTCGATACGGCTTAACTGCGGCAAGAGAATGCGAGGAAGCGGCCACTTAATCTCATATCCTCTATAGCCAAGAGCAACAGGATTGTGATTCTAGTCAATGGACAGATACAGTGGACAGATACAGGGGCTGACCCAACGTCTTGGAAACCCAACACAATATAGTCACAGCGCTCTTGATGATACATCCCTTCAGGTCCATCCGGACAAGAGTTGAGATCGCACACACACCATCAAGGACTCTTGTTGACAGCAACTGATCAATCGGGTAACACCCAACTCAGATCTGCGCATCAAACACAACGGTATACATCCAGCATTGACAGAGAAGTAGACCGGTCTTGTGACCACGCTTGATGAAGTCGCAAACGGCCTGCCAATGCTTACGCCAATTAAGATCTGGTACGCTAACCACAGGGAGTATTGACAGGCAGGTACAATTCGCTACCACGAAAATCAAGAGGTGGCACAGCAGGCAAGGGACGACTCGACCGGGTTGGCTGAGGTTGCCAGGAGCAAACTTGGCAGTGCCTCACGAACACTAGGACTCAAACGCTCGTGATGCTTTCTACCTTGTGGACGTACGCATCCGCCCAGCTATCGCACCAATTTGAGAACAACCCACGGTGTCGTTCTCTAACTACGGCATTATCATGAGACGGCTGTCGAAGTTCCATGGGAGTTTGGCGATGGTTTTTGGCCGTTATGGATCAGACCCTGTCATCAGGTCAGATACAACGCTAATTGGTGCACGAATCGTGGAAGGATCCCAGCGAACGCGCTACTACACGCGCCGGCAAACGTATGGTCAGCCGATGGGATCGGTTTCGCAGTCGTACACACCGTTTTCTGGCCCTTTGGTAGCGACTCGATAGCCGGACGGGATGTGACGATAAGCAAGAGGAAACCGAAGAAAGAGAACCATACGTTTAATAGGCGAAGAAACCGTTTGGTCTTCAAACCTCTGCACAGGCGTGGTTCGCCGATCCCAACCACGCTGCATTATCCGGGGCGGGACCGCGCCTGCAGCCACTATTCCAACGTCGTGATGTCAGTGGAGAGCGGAAACGATTCCTCATGAGCCGTAGCAACACGGACACGACCACATCTCGTTACGGCGATCCCCTCCATATCTTCTCAACGCCAGACGTGCAACCCACGACTGTCATGAGATGCAACTCTCACTATGGCCGACTTCTACACGTCCGAAGATGATGCTACTCCCCAACCCATACAGAGAACCCGGTCGTATATGAGCGACGAGAACTTCCCGCTACCGTCACCGCTACATGTCCCACTGCCACAGGGCCCCGCTCCTCCACTACCGCGACGAAGTAGTCGGCGCGATGATCTTGCGGTAGAACCTCTACATCCTAAACCGCGACCGCCAGCGAAGTTCAACTTTTCCTATCCGATAAGAAGGCAACCGAGTACATTACAGTTAGATGCCTTCGAGTCCCGGAGCACCGAGTCCACCAGCACAGATCAAGACTCCCGCACCAGCGGCTCATGTGACGGCAGCTCCGTCCTCTCGAGCCAGGACACCAACCGCTCCAGCCAGGACACCCAGGAACTCTTCCGCTTCGACACGAACGCGACCAACAATACCGTCCCCTCCGCCCCTAACAACTCCTCCGTCCCGAGCTTCACCTCCAGCAACCCCGTCAACCCCAGCAGCTCCACCTCCTCCCTCTCGCGCGTCCTGCGCAAAAAGCTCACCACCACCACCGACTCCTCCTCCCTGCACATCGAGCGACGCGTCTCAGTGGACCAGCGCTCCGAGCACTTCAACCCGCGCGCCTCGGACGAGGACTCGCAGGGCAGCAGCAGCAGCAAGCAGTTCGAGAGCAGCAGCTACGACACGTCGGGGCTGAGCGTCGAGGAGATCCACAAGCTGCGCAAGAAGGGGATCAATCCAGCGCTGTATGCGGAGATGAAGGCGGCGCGGAAGGGGAAGGGGAAGTGGTTGAGTCCGCTGGTGGGGAACTCGTTTATTGGGTAATTCAGGTGGAGACCTATTCTCTTCTGTGTGTTTTTGGTGATGTGGGTTGCTGATGGTGGTTTAGGGCTTAGAGTTATCAGGTGCGTTAATGGATACGGTTGAAGGCTTGCTTGGGTATGGCATTGGTCTGTTATGGGTTTCACGGCATGGTTTACGAAGCAATGGGGGAACGGACATGTCTGGGAGGTGATGTCTGTTCGGAGCTGCGGCGTTAAATGGCATTCTAAGAGTTTTGGAAATTTTAGTAACAAGACGTCTCTGGATGCCGGTCGTGGTGCGGCCATCGTAGGTTAGGACCGTCGAAGCCGTAATAGCGAGTTGGTTGCAGCTGACCGAGAACGCATTGTGAGTAGGGCGAGGGGCGGGCTTCTCCTGCAGGCCATGACCAGGGGCTTATTTGGAAGTCTAGGTAGTACGGCGTAATATATCCAACCATACTCGCTGCGCATAAAGCACCCGCCTCCCGTCTCCTCATTTCAAAGCCTTTTCCAGCCGTCTTCTCACTCTTGCCAGCATATTGCTTGCCAAGCTTACAGCCTCTGGCTTTTGTTACACTTCAGCCTCGTCGCACTTCGGGATGTCTTCGAACGCTGATTCGTCCACGTCCAATGCGGGCTTCATGCACTCGCCCTCCACCTCAGCTGCCAATAACACCGGTCAAGGAACTGATGGACGTATGAACCTTGCATCCAGCCAGTCGCATGCGCCTGTTCCGGGCACAAGCAGCTTAGCTGGTGCCGGGTAGGTTTTTTTTTTTAAACTTTTGCTCACCGAAATAGGCAACCTGCGTTCAGCAACACAGCTCAACCTTACGGTCCTGAGCTCAACACCAGATATGTCTGCCTGTGGCCAGGGCCCTCTCCCTGCACCAACTATCTCTTCACCCGCTGGACGGACTTGAAACGCCACTATGAGACCACCCACTTCTGCACAGAGGTCTTCTGGTGTCCTGTCCCTGGCTGTGACAGGAACGAGTATGGCGAAGGCGACAAGAAGTCATTCCCACGCGCCGACAAGCGTGATGAACATGTCAGGAACATGCACAAGGACTTGGGCTATTGAGTGGAGTTGAACTGACGGAAGACTTCACCGCTTAGGGTGATGAGGAGGACCTTGATGGATGAATTACTGTTTTTTATATTAGCATCGATGATAATCTTTGGGTCAGGCATGATGAAAACATTGGCCTTTGTGATTGCGAACAGTGACATGTACCGAATCCCGAAATCCGAGAACTCCTTCACTCTATCCATCGTCGGCGTGAAAGTGAATGGATATCCCGTGACATCACATGCCAACCTCCAAACTGTGCATACGAGCGTACAACCTCAAGAACATCCCGCCCCACCCCGCGCCATGAACCCAGAGAGAGTCGAAATCGCCGAGTACGATGAAGCTGGGAAGTTGACAGGCACATACGTGCAATCACGCTCGACGAAAAGCGCCGATAGCAGCAGGGTCGATCTCATCGTAGGTCGCTGACAACATGCGTCTCACATCCCCCACACATTGACGACTGACTCGCGAACACAGCTCCCAGCGACCAGCAAGACGCCATGGCAGCGCCTGCTCGACGTATTTCTACCAGCAGGATACCCGCAAAGTGTGACCGAAGATTATCTCGAGTGCGTCAAGTGCCCATTGTGACAATGTACACCCCGAATTGGTGCAGCACGCCTGACATCTAGATCTCTTGGATATTCAGGTACCAAATCTACGTCAGTTCAGAGATGCTGCTTGGTACCGTCGATCACGTATTGACACGCGTGATAGGACTCGTTGCAGGCCTTCTCGAGCTCTATCGCGGGGCTGCTGGCAAATCGTGCGGTCTTGGAAGGTATGTGGATGGTGTCATCAGATGTGCAAGCACGTGTATTGCTCTATCAAAATGGTCCTGAGTACTTCTCCATGACAACAATCAAGCACTTCTCTCGATCAACAATGATTTCAGGGTTACTGTTCTCACCCAACAATGATCACGTCCATTTCCTCAGCTACAAGAGCAGCATTCCATCAATGGCCCAACCTCAACATGACTGACCCCATTCGCAGGCGTGGGGGTCGGCGATGCGTCGGCATCACCAACCGCTGCATTGCTACTCTCGGTCCTCCAAGAATCAATGGGCAGAATAGCGACGATCCTCTTCGCCCACAAGCTGGGCACGTCGCTTGAGCCAGAGTGTAAAATGTACCGCCTCGCCGCGGACGTCTTCAACGACACGGCGATGATCTTAGACTGTCTCTCGCCAGCATTTCCGAAGGTGGCGAGAGTGGTGATCCTGAGCTTCTCGAGCGTGCTGCGTGCTCTCTGTGGCGTGGCCGCGGGGAGTTCGAAGGCCAGTCTCAGCGCTCACTTTGCGCGCTGGGGCAACTTGGGCGAATTGAATGCTGTAAGTGCGACAGTTGGGCCGCGGGCTCAACCTCGTTACCAGGCAGCCGGAAGGCATTCCTCAGTCCATGAGCTGATCAATATACAGAAGGACTCTAGCCAAGAGACGGTCATCTCCCTACTGGGAATGCTCGTACGTGGTTCTCCTCCTCCGCGGATTGACAAATCACTGTACTGACCCACAGTCAGGCTGGCAGCGTTGTGGTTTCTTGGGTAGCATCACCCATTGCCACGTGGTCGACGCTGCTGTTGCTGCTTTCGATCCATCTAGCGACGAACTATGCGGCCGTCCGGGCAGTGAGCATGCGAACGCTCAATCGGCAGCGAGCCAATATCGTGTTCTCTCATCTGATCGCGCACGACAAGGCGTTGGCACCGGAAGAAGTGTCAAAGATGGAACGCATCTTCGAGAAGGATGGGGTGCTCCGATGGTGCAGCGAGCGCGTGATCGGACGTTGCAACATTGGGGTGAGACTCGAAACACTGTGCCAGTGCCTAGGAACAAGGCACGAACGGACGAGATCGGTTGATCTGCATACAACTAATCTGTCTGCGCTGATGGATGTCTTCAAGAATGAATCATACCTGTTGTGGTATGACAGCTCCGCGGCTCACGCCTTCATTGTCTTGAAGCAGGTAGCCACATCACAGTCTCAGCTCAAGGCATGGCTGCATGCTCTGTTGCTCGCCCAACGGCACACACAGCAACAAAGAGCTGACAGTACAAGCAAGACACGTCTGACGATGCAGGACGGAGCAAACTCAAATACAGCACAAACAGAGAAGGGGACTACTCCGCTCTCAGAACTAGTTTCCACTTTGCGGGAAGTATCCGAGACATTCCCGGACTACAGACGGAGGCTGAAAGAGGTGGGCTGGGACATGGACGTCGCAGCCCTGGAGACGCACTCAGGCACACGCGCTGTCTGCAAACCGTAGGAACGCAGGGTCAAACCAGATTAGGGAATGCAAGAAAACAAATCGGGTTCAGCAGGCTTCTCGACCGGTTCTAGTACAGGACACGATAACGTGCCTTGTGGCTCAACCAGCCCCTGCAAGTGTGGGCATAGATGTGCCTGCATAAGTGTGGACGATGGTTGCAATCTCACGCGGTTTAGGGGCTTCTAGTAGCCACTGTCGCGCCGCTAGAAAGATTCATTACTGGAGCAGTTCCCCGATACGTTATCTTCGGGGCAGCGACGACCGGAATAGCAAGTCGTAGATACTGAGGTCCTGTGGACGTAGAACTTGAAGCATGCGAGGAATCAGGCCACCGTTGAGATTATATTGGAAATGGAAGCATACCAGAAGCACCAATATAGCGTCGAAGAATACAGATTGCAAATACCTGGCAATAACGTTGAGGGAGAGAGAGCCAATAGCGTCAGCCTTACCCACGCCCGCTCATACGATGCTGACACGATCTGGCAACAGCACGTGGACTCTGCAGAATGCGTCATAAGCGAAATGGCACCATTCCAGAACAGACTCACGCGTTTGCACCTTGCAGCGGCGGAATGGGGACATCGGGCATGAGACAACTCCGATCCCTAACGTTAAGGGACGCTGGTTTCACGCAGTCGCTCGCCTCTCCGCCGCTCTGGGACGAGACGGTCGCACGCTTCTTCTTCGCGCGCGCATGCTGCTGCGAATAGACCCAAGCCTGCGCTTACAATGAAGTCGTTATCTGTCGCTTTGTCAAACAAGGAGGCGGGTGTAAGCGATGCGCTGTTGTTGCTATCTGTTGTTGTCATTGTCATTGGCGGGCAGGAATGCCTTCAGCGCGTGCACTGGCCCTTCCACGGTGCTTCCATCCGCATTCCACGACAAGGACCTGCCTGTCCTGAGACGGTTGACTCTGCAGCTACGGCGAGGCTAATGCACGCGCTTAGCGTCACCCTCTGTCAAAGCGGGGCCATGCTGCCGGCGCTCTGCGTTGCTCCATGCCGCTGCCAGCATCATCGCCGAGAGCCTCTCTCTTGTCTCAAGCTGCTTTGTTTGAAGAGGACCAAGAGCGTCAGGACAATGGGACGGTACCAATAACAGTGGATGGTGGCAGGCGGTAGGCTTACGTCAAGCAGGCCGAGCGTCCGTTTGCGGGGCTGTGCGATGGTAGCGCGGTGCGAGTAGGGCTGGCCGGTATCCCGACGCGAGGTCATCCGGCGTGAGACAAGCGTAAAGATAGCGGACAGTCAGCGATGATTGCCAATGGCTCAAGGAATGCCATGGTCGCGCAGTAAACTCGGACAGCAAACAGCAGCGCATCGTATCATATCAGCTCATCACTCGATGAACTCAGAAGATGCAGGCTTGATGTCGCTGTTCGCCAGCCGGCCAGTCTTCAGCCATGGCCTGTCACGAGCGCAGTCAGGGGGAGGGCCTGTCCGATCTCTCCAACTTCAATCAGAGCGGAAGGGGGATGACAGCGCGGGCTGGGGTGGTGGCTGCTTGGGGCGGACAAAGCGTGGACGACTCATCTTTGAGACATATGCTTGGCCCTTCTTCGGGTGCTCTAGCGCGAATGCGGTGGGTGGACTGGCGCCTGCTGCAACGGCGGCCTGGGCTAAACCAGACAAGGGGGCTCATCGCCGCTGATTGGACAACGGGACTCTAGAAGGCCGCTAGAAGGGCTCGAGCTAAACCCACTCTGCGGTAACGCATGCCGCCCTGGCACGAACACACTTGCACTCTGGTAACGCACACCTCCGCTTCTTACGTTGTCGCGCCGCCCATTCCCATTTCCCCCTCTATCGTGGCTCCTCTGGCTGGCTCCCTCAGATTGCTGACCCATCATCGAACCATCACACTAACACCCAAGCCATTCCCGTCCCTGCTCCACCGCGGAGCAGATTTGCTAGGGAGCAACCACCGTCGCCATTCATATACCCACCCTGCCGCCTTGCTCAGCCCTCTTGGACTCTCGATCCTCTCTTTGTGCCCCGTCATCAGCTAAAGTTTCAGCCTGGTCCCCTCCTGACTCGTCACCTAATACGCACACGCATCTCAGCTGCGAGTCTCACGCCCCTACATCCTTCATCTGCGACTATCCGCCCGTCGTCCAGCGGATTCCTGGCCATCTCCTCGTGCGAGCCTCCGTTTGAGTCCAGCCGCATCTGCGAAGGACAGTCGCTGTGTCACCGTCAGACCCGACCAGCCCGACGGGAAGCCGCACCCTCTGAACGACACAAATAACGTCTCGGTACTGCCCCGACTCGGTTCCAGGAGTGAGCGAAGCAAACACGCGCCATCTGCACCAGAGCCGTTCTTCGTTTCTGCCTGCGACTCACTCTACATACACCGGCATAACTCTGCCTACGCGAATACCGCGATAATAAGACCGCCTTCTCACCTTTCCCTTCTGTACGATACCCGCAATTGAGTCCTGCACTCACCCCTCAAGCTGGCGGAGCCACGACGACGTGTACGGCAGCCATCGCTGTGCTCATCCACCGTGCTGTCAGAACACTTGCATCAAGAGCTTAGTGAGCGGTGCAGAGGCTTGGTGAAGCACGTTATGACCAGGCGGAGAACGTCTCAGTCAACAGCATCAATCCACATCGCTTCCGCCGATTCGTCTCCTCGCGCCTCACCCGAACCGTACGATTATCACACCGACGAAGACAGAATGTCTACCAACCACGTACCAACGAAACCGCTGACGGTGTCGATACCTCGCCCATCTGACCCTCAGGGACCTTTCTGTATGCGGCGGCCGAGGTTAGCAGAAATACTCGCGAACACGGCACCACCTCCTTGGACGCTCAGCGCGTTCATGGCTTACCTCTCGCACAACCATTGTCTGGAGACCCTGGAGTTCACAATGGACGCCTCTCGGTACCGGAAACACTACAACAAACTGGCAAATCGTGCACACGACGGTTCAATACAGCCCGACAGCGACGAAACCATCTACGTCAAGATGCTCTGGCAACGACTGCTAGAAGCATACATCGTCCCGAACGGAGCTCGAGAGGTCAACCTCCCAAGCGACGTGCGGGATCCTCTCCTTGCCCTCTCCAACTCATCTCTCCCTCCACATCCTTCAGCGCTGGAACCTGCCGTCACCAGCGTCCACAAGCTGATGGAAGAATCCGTCCTCGTTCCATTCATCAACAGCCTCTACCCATCAACCACATCCTCATCACCAGAGTTCCTGACCAACCACTCCACCGAAGATTTCACCCACACACACGCCAAGTCCTACGACGACCGCGCACAACCTCACCGCCACCACTCGCGCGACCACGACCGGCGCAGCTCCCCACCCCCCGCCTCCGCCGTCTCCGCCTCGCTGAACCACCACACCAACCCGCACCGCGCCTCCGCCCCCTCCTCCTTCTCCCAGCTGGCCCGCGGCTTCCACATCGGCGGCAACAAGGGCTTCCTTCAACTCACTCACCACCAACCCACGACCTCGCACGCCCCGCACCCGCACGCGCTCCCCTCCTCTGCCGCCAGCACCTCCCGCCCGACCTCCACTGCGTCCACGATGTCGGCGGCGCTGAGCACCTACGCAAGCAACAGCAGCACCGCCAGCCAGGGCGACACGGCCATGACCGACGACTCGTCCGCCACGACCAGCATGGGCGTCACCAGCAGCACAGGCAACAACGGCGGCGCCAGTCCCACGTACAGCGGCAGCGCGGTGAGTGACGCGCTGATGACGCCGCCGACCACGCCGCCCATGAGCGATTACTATGCTTGTGGGGGGAGTCCGCCGACCACGGCGATGGGCTCGTACGGCCACGCTGGCCACCACGGGTTTGCGGCGGTGCAGCAGAGTCAGAGCCCGAGGAGTAGTCGCGGGGATGCGGGCATGGGGGCGTGGAAGAAGATGAGGAGTAGCTTTGGGTTCAAGAAACGTGGTGGCGCTGGGGGGAGCGCGAGTTTGAGGGAGGAGGAGGATGATGAGATGGCTTCGTGATTGATTGGCCTCGATGTTTTTGCTTTGCAAATTGAGGGGTTGGTTGTACTGCGTGCTGTGGGAGTGGGGAGGATGATGGGATGGCGAATGACGATCTTGAGCTTTGCGGCATTGCTTGGAGTTTGCGGGATGGTGGATTGCTTGGGGCCCTTATCGCTACTATGGTGGCTGGGTTGGGTTGGGTTGGCGTTGGAGGGAACGGCAATGGCAATGGGGGAAGATATCTGAGCTGCTAGGCTCATTGTTATGGATGGCATTTCTTGGGTTGCTGGGCACATGAGTGTGTGTATTGTATTAGCAGAGTGGGTTCTCAGATCGTGGACTAGACGACTTCGCGGAGGAGGATGACAGAACAAAATGGTATTGTTTTCTGATCAATCACTTGTGCAGCTCGACTACCAACAACGTGACTGCCTGCTAGCCCTTCCGCGCTGAGCATTGGGGTGATAGATCCTGAACAACAATAATACCAAAAAGCCCTCATATGAGTTCCACACGTGATTGTGTCACAAAACGGCTCGCGCCATGTACAAATTTCCAAAGGTTGAGCCTTAGGGCAGAGCATCTGACAACGACGAATGAGCCCGGTGGACGAGATGCTTGTATGTATGCTAGCGGTAGTTGCAGAGATGCAGCATTAACTGCTAGCTGTATCTACTTGTTGGACTCCGAGTCCGGATCCTGCACCGGGTTGTGTCCCTTGGGATATTTCGAGTCCGACTCGAGCAATTCGGATGGTTTATCTGTCATCCACTCGTCAGCCCTACCATTCGACCCATCCGTCCACGACCAGAAAGAGCAAGCAAAGAACGGGGCAAACATACCATGTCTCGAATAAAGCTGATACTCCTCATCGATATACTTCCCCACATGCCCACTCTCCACCTCCTTCCTCGTCAATTCCAACTTCCCCTTCGGCAATCCCATACTCCCCAAAAACCGCACGCTCTCCCTCCACTCCGTCTCCTTCCTCCTCGCATCCCAGCCTAGCTCCTCCGCCATAAGATCAATCACCTTCGGCAGCGCCTCCAGCGCCGCCTGCGCGTTCAAAAACGCCAGCCGCGTCCGCCGCGCAATCACATCGACCGCGCGCTGCGCATACTCATGCCGCACCGCATACCGTACCTCCCCGTCGACGAAGGGGTACAGCTCGCTGATGCGCACGCCCCGGATGGGGAAGCGCGTCTCGGTCGGCGCGCACAGCGACGCGACCGTCCACGCGCGGTCGCCGTACGCGGCCGTCAGGTGCCGCGCGACCTCAGTCTCGATGCCGAAGTGCTGGATCAGGTTGATGAACAGCGTCTTTGAATATCCGTGCGCGCCGATCAGGCGCACCCGGTGCGTCTGGCAGGTCCCGTCGAACATGGCGCTGTCGTCGATCATCTCGGTGCCGCTGACGCGCGGCGGGTTGGTGAGGCGCGAGGGCTGCAGGTGGAACTCCTTGAGCGCTTCGTCGACGGTCTGCTCCGCCATCTCGCGGTAGGTCGTCCACTTGCCGCCGGCGCAGGTGATGAGGCCGGAGGCGGAGGTCGTGATCAGGTGGTTGCGGACCAGCCCTTCGGTGCGCTTGGCTTTGGGGTCGCGCACGAGCGGGCGGATACCCGACCACGCGGCCAGCACGTCGCCGCGCCTGACATTAATCTCGGGCTGCAAGTAGCCGCGGATCTCGTCCAGGATCCACCGGATCTCGTCCTCGCCGGCGACGGGGTTCTGCACGATGTTGCAGGGCGCGTCGGTGGTGCCGGCGATGGTGTTGCCCTGCCAGGGCAGGAAGAAGATGACGCGGCCGTCGGACGTCGACGGGTCGATCAGGCCCATGTTCGAGGGGCTGTAGTAGCCCGGCAGGATGACATGCACGCCAGAGCTCGGGGCGACGATTTCCTTGGTGTCGGGCTCGTCCATCTTGCGGATGGAGTCGGTGAAGGGGCCGGTGGCGTTGATGATGCCCTTCGCTTTGATGGTGAACTCGTCCGCTTTCTTGCCGTTGGTTTCGGCGATGCGGTCCTTGACGCGTGCGCCGTTGAGTCGGCCGGAGGCGTCTTTCTCGAGGGCGGTGACTTCCAGGTGGTTTACTATGGTCACGCCGTACAGAGCCGCAGTCATTGCTATCGAGACATTCATTCGAGAGTCGTTGTGAGCGCCATCTGCAAAGGTTTAGCACTGGTTCCCAAAAAGGTTATAGAACCGCTGACCGTAGTACACCAGAGCACCGATCAGGTTCTCCTTCTTCAACATGGGGAATGCGTCGAGAGCCTTGCTCTTTGTCAGGAAGTATGAGCTTTCAATGTTTTCGCTGCCAGCCAGGAAGTCGTAGGCCTTGGTGCCCGCCCAGAAGTAGGGTGCCTGCCACCACTTGCTGAGGGGGATCATGATAGGCAACCAAGAGGAAAGATGTGGGGCGGTGTCCAAAAAGTATCTCCTCTCTCGGAGAGCTTCCTTAACCAACTTGTATCTAGAATATGCTCGTTAGATGGCTGCCTCTGCGACGGATGTGCCACCCGCGTGCTTACTGATTGTAGTCCAATTCCCAAAATGCCTTTTCCAAGTATCTGACACCGCCATGCACAAGCTTCGTGCTCTTACTGCTAGTTCCGCTAGAGAAATCATCACGCTCCACCAGAGCAACCTTCAAGCCACGCGTTGCAGCATCGAGAGCAATACCAGTGCCAGTAGCACCACCACCGATGACTAGCAGGTCATACGGCTTCTCCTTCGCTGCTGCGCCCGCAGTCTCCTGCGGCGTATCCTTACTTCCTATCAGTGACTTGATGCCGCTCTTGGCCTTCTCCACAGCGCCGAGAGAGCCGCTGCTGCGCTTTAGATCCGCTATCTGCTCATCTCGCGTCTTAACATGCGGGAAGTTTGGCGGGCGAAAGATCCCACCTTCGCCGTAGGTGGGCGGTGGTACTGCGGCGGCTTCGGAGCCGGGGATGTCGCGGGGTCTATACGAGATGTAGAGGACGCCTCCGGCGATGGTCGCGGCGCCGGTAGCATAGAGGAGCGGTCGGACGATGCGGCTGGCTCGTCGAGAAGCCATGATGGCCGATTAGGAGAGGAATTGAGGGTTAATGAGGGGATCTGAGGACTCGTAGGTCAGCGATGGAGCTGTGGAGCTTGCGGAGCTTGCCCAGCCCTAAGGCGCGGCAGTCGCATGTGACTGGCTGGCCTCCACCTCGCCCAGTACGTACCTTCGGCCGTCAGCAAGGACGCATTGGAGCTCTATAGGATCTAGCTTGAGCTTCTCCGCAGCTGGATGAGCTACAGAGGAGGCGCCGAGGTGAATATATCAGACTGACTCGAGTGAGTTTATCCGCCAGCGGGCTGCGGGCACGAGTGCGATCGGGCAGAACTGCGCCGAGCGGGTTTAATTCCACCTTTGGAGTGCTCCCAAGACTTCACAAGACGATGGGCTTCGACAAGCGCCTCAACGAGCCAGATTCTGCGGCTGCGGGGAATACTAGCTGTAGAGGAATTGGTCTTGCGATTGGTTCTGTCGGCCGCTCCGAACGGGTTCCTGCTGCCGACATTCGCTGGCTGAAACGAAACCTGGGTGTCTTTTGTGTATCATGGTCATGAACCTGGATTTCGGCGCGATGGGTTGGGGTATGCATGAGGTATGCATGGAGCCCAGGATACGGTCTTCGCGGGGGACCCTGCATCTGCGGGTGAGCCTCGATCTTGATACTGGCATTGTTTTAATGATTAGGTGGGCAATCGAGAGAAAAGGAGTATGTGCTAAACTGCAGAACTACAAACGACACACATAATCGCCTATGTACTCCTAAAACCTCGCCTCCACCTTTTGCTCAGTATCTTGCAGAGCCCACTCGCTCTTCGCTTTCTTCGACAGTACTCTGGCCACCATCTCCCTCGTGAAACCATTAGCCTTGACAGCAGGGTTGTATCCAACGCCGCTCTTCTGCTTGATCTCTTCATCCGAGACCTTCTGTACAGGCTTACCATCCGCCCTCTTGTACACCGTGCAGACCGCCGCACCTCCCAGGCCCAAGTTGTGCTGCAATGCAGCCGTGGTGCCTTCAACCAGCCGGTTGTTCGCCCAGCCTCGAAGATGCCACACCAGCTCCGCGCACTGAGCGATACCTGAGGCACCGAGTGGGTGGCCCTTGCTGATAAGACCGCCTGAAGGGTTTACGACGACCTTTCCTCCGTATGTAATATCGCCGTTCCTCACCATCTCGTGTGCCTTGCCCGGCGCGCAGAGCCCGAGAGCGTCCAAGGTCACCATCTCGTTCGCTGAGAAGCAGTCGTGCAACTCGCACACCTTGATCTCGTCTGCCTTGACACCCGCCTCCGCTAGAGCGGTCTGTGCTGCATGCTTTGTCATCGCGTATCCAATGAGATCCATTGAGCTGCGGCTGAAAAGGGCGGGCGAGTCGGTGGCAAGCACCTGCCCAGCGATGAGAACGGCCTGGGATTTGAGCTCCGGACGGCTGTCGAGGAAAGACTGTGAAACAAGGACAGCAGCGGCAGCACCATCGGAAGTAGGGCAGCATTGGAGCTTTGTGAGAGGCTCGTGAATCATGGGAGAGTTCAGGATCTGTTCAAGCGTGTACTCGTCCTGGAACTGGGAGTACGGGTTGTTTTTCGAATGAGCGTGATTGACGCGGGCGATTTCTGCAAAGTCCTCCTTTTTGGCGCCGTACCTGGATAGAGAACCGTTAGCACCTTCGAGTTGTTCCACAAGCATTGCAAAAAGTGGAGTTCCAATGGTGACTCTACTCACTTCTCCATGTACTCTCGCCCAGCGTTGCCAAACAGCTGCGCAGCGCCTGGCCCATTTGTAATTCCTCTCGTCTCCTTCATCATCATGTTTGACGTCGAGATAGGATTGGCGCGATCTTGGAAGAAGGTCTGCAGACTGCCAGGGAACATCTTCTCAAAGCCAACGACCAGTATGCAGTCCGCTGCGCCATGACTGATGAGGTTCTTTGCCATGTACAGTCCCGTCGATCCAGTCGAGCAGTTATTGTTGACATTGTAGATGGGGATCTGCGTCATGCCAAACTGGTAGAAGACACGCTGGCCGCAGGTGCTGTCGCCGTAGCAGTAGCAGGCCACGCCTTGATCCACCTCGTCGTAGTTGACGTGGGCGTCGAGCATCGCCTTGACACCGGCCTCGAAGCCGAGTTCATTGTAGTCGACCTTGCCACGCGGCTTGATGAACTTGGTCATGCCTACACCGAGCACATAGCATGGCTCCGTTGCCTTCTTGTTCACCATCTTGACGATGTTATGGAATGCCGAAGGTTGTTCTGGGACGGTTCGTGTTCGCGCAAAAAGAGCTGTGTATCTGATAAGGTGGAGAACAGGCAGAACAGTTTACAGTTCGAAGAAATTTCGATCGACAGGCTCAGCCAAAGTCGTTGTTATCGCTGAATAGCCGGCGAGCATGACCCCACATGTCGACCTTTACCCCAGATTCCAGGTTCCGAGGCAAAGTCACAAGGTTGCTTGCCTGACGGAGAACATCTGCCGCGCCGCCGTGCCAAGGCCGCTGTATCTCATGCGGCTAGCGCGGAACCATCTCCTTAGTCAGCACACACTCTGTACATCAAACTCACGGCTTTCCTCCTTCGTTCTCCTTTCCTTTAGCTCTCTTTGCCTCTTTGGCTTAGATCAAGTGAGTTCTTAACCCGCCGATAGCGATATACAGTGATCCAACTGCTAACCCCCTCGTAGGTGTAGTATCTGTTCTTTTCAGTTTAATCTCTGAAACGCTTCTACGGAAGCATTCAAGATTATACTCATTTTTGAAACCCGGGTGAGGGCCGCTGGGCTTGCTCATGTCCTCGCCCACTGTATCGCCGGTATTACACTGCCCCCGGCTGACGCGAACATGCTCTTTTCATTGAGATCTTTCGCCTGGTGGCGGGAGCTTGAAGAAGAGGGCCTCATTCTGCGCCAGGAAGACGGGAGTTGCCTGTGGATGCTTTTGCTAGCCATCTGCCCCCATATCGAGGGACTTGCTCGCTGACATCTATGTAGGCAGGACGATCCCCGCTGATGAGCTCCGAGCGCGCAGCTAGGCTCATTCGAGCGTCCTTGACTGTTGTGCCCTTCTCTTCACTGCACCCATCTCATCCGCGAGAAGGCGGACGAACGACTACGAGCTAACTGATGAAACGCGCGCCCGCGACACCTGTTGCTGATTTGGACAACAGCAAGCGACGATCTGTTTGGAGGGAGCGGCCTTGTCTCGAACGATTTGGGTTTCTTTGGGAAAGCGTTCGAATTCTTAGTCACTGCAAAGAACGCTGAAGCACAAGATAATGGCTGACTGAACGCAGCTCACTAGCAGCGAAGCGTCTTGATCGTCTCACCACTGCTAAGGAGAAGACGTTCCGCAGCGGGACATAGCAATCGTTATCACGGACTTACAAGAGGACTCCCTCACTATCTATGGTACTCGCTTTGTGAACGCTGAAGGGCGTAATGCTGGGCGTTGACCATTGCCACAGAGGTCCTGTCTTCCTTACTGCATATTGAGGACGGTCCAGGCATGATAGGACTATGACGAACGCCTCTCGTTCTGGAGCTGTTCTGCAGTGGGAAGACAAACCGAGTGTTATGGTGTTTGGACATGTCTTGATAAGACTGTGCAGACGTATCACTTATCACGTCTAGGGGCATTGCATTCTACAATAATCTCAAAACATTTCGTCGATACGTAGTGTTCGAGAGCGAGCATGACAACAATGCACCACCCGTTTGGCTTTGAATCGATATCGCCTGTGATAGCATTTTCCTCCTCTCAAATTTTGGCTTGAATTATCAGAAGCAGGTTTACATTGATACCAACCAGGCAGCTTGTGAACAGGACGTCGTGACCGCGAACCACTTTGACCGTTGTGTAGATTAAACCACAGTGACTCCTGGGCACGCCCAGTCTAGGTAATAGGCTGACAAGGGTACGCCCAGTATTCTGAACAACCCGGGGTGCTAGCAAAGGAGTCATTGGATATGAAGTCTTGGGACTTATGGAATGACTTGAAATTGAGATTTGA
>JAKLMF010000356.1:7668-17921 GCA_022813555.1 Botryosphaeria agaves | reverse complement strand
CTGTCTTTGTATGCAGCATGTAGACCACCAGAAACAGGACTGGAATGACTCTGCCAGTACGACCAAGAATTTCTGACCACTCGATTGTTTGTCTGTATTGATTGTAGACAAGCACATCGAGCGTAAAGTGTAGCATTGATAAGGTACTTCCGTAAAGGACAGCGTCTCCCCCTGGCCCTAATGGATCGCCGGTGAACAGAAAATCGCGATCCGCAAGCTTTTCCAGCTCATCTGGCTTGTCTTGCTTTGGAAACAGCTTGCCCTTGTCTAGCAGCGCCTGACGTTCCTCTGCGAGCTCAAACAACGTCTTGCCCTTGGGTCCAGAGCGGTCAGGCTGTGCCCACTTGAAATCGGCAGCATCTTGATCGAGATGGCCGGACGATTTAGTAGCATTGCGAGCGGCAGCACGTCGCTGTCTGCGGTTTTGTGGTTCACCTGCGTCGGCCATTATTGTGTGAACAAGTGATGTGTGTTTAAGCAGCAGAAAGTGACATGGATGAAGCTGTGGGGACCTGCAGGATCGACAGGAGGAAAGCTTCCGCTCGCCCAGCATCAATCAGCCTTGCGACTTCTTTCGTGAAGCTCCCCTTTCCACCAACATGCGCAGCACACCTTGATCCATTTGCGTTGATACTGCAAAATGAGTTGGCTAACATGGGCACTGGTTCCATTGATAATCACCGGGCTCTGGCTCTACACTGCACAGCTCAGCGGATCATTTCCGTCTCTCCGGGGCAAGCGCATCTTGCTGCTCATCGCGCATCCAGATGATGAAGCTATGTTCTTTGCGCCCACACTACTAGCTTTGACACGACCTGAGCTCGGCAATCATCTCAAGATACTTTGCTTCAGCAGTGGTACGTCATGTAATCTCATACGTTTTCATCAAGGTGACATGTACTGAGTGAATCATAGGCAATGCGGATGGATTGGGTGAGACGAGAAATAAGGAGCTGGTCAAGAGCGCCTTAACTCTAGGCCTGCGTGGAGAGAACGATGTCTTGGTTGTTGACGATCCGTACGTGCCATCCGTTGCTGGTGTACATCAACCTTAACATCTGTTTGCAGTAATTTCCCAGATTCCATGACAGTCACATGGCACCCGCGTCTGTTGGCCAACAAACTGATCCAAGGATTCGCCCCGAAGATGGCTTCCATCCCTTCCACTAGCGCTCCTGAAGCCAACATAGACGTACTCATAACATTCGACTCGCATGGAATTTCTGATCATCCTAACCACAAGTCGCTGTACAATGGAGCACATGCCTTCATCAGAGCACTCATGCACAAGCATACTGGGTGGGAGTGCCCTGTCAAGCTCTACACATTGACGTCCACCAACATCATCAGGAAGTACATGAGCATACTCGATGCACCTGCAAGCGTGCTGGGCTGTGTGCTAAGGAAGAAAGAGCTTGGAAGCTTCCCAACGCCGTTGTTTTTCGTTAGTGGGCCAAGTGGCTACAGGACTGCTCAGCGGGCAATGACTGCAGCTCACAAGAGCCAGATGAGGTGGTTCAGGTGGGGTTGGATCAGTATCGGGCGCTACATGATGATCAACGATTTGAAGAAGGAGAAAGTACTTTGAACACGCTAGCCGGCGGTCCGCATACGTTCCTAGCCCTGTTGATACTCAGGAGCATCCAACGGCTGATGTGCCACCTCTACCGGCTCCAGACCAGCGCCGTCAGATGCGAATCGAATCCTCTCCGTTATCAGCAGTGTACGATCACGATATCGCCAAATCAGCTATGCACCGCTACACGCAAAGTTAAGGTACGCGGATCAGACTCAGCGATTACGGATCGCTTTCATCGGTGATGCGTCTCGCTTCCACTAAGCAGGACGGATCGTCAGTCACGACAAAGGCTCCTACGCAGGCTCCAGTACTATCGGAATTTGACCCTGTATCAGATACGCAACAGATGCTGTGCGGTCGGCGAATCCTGTGAGTTGTCCGCATTGCGCGGGCCATCTGCACACGTTTTATCGTCTCTGTCGGTATCAAGATATGCTGTGATGGGCGAATGAACAACTTGGCTGTATAACCGCAGAGGGAAGCGCCCGCGCATCTGCAACGGGAAAACCGTACTAGAGGATTCTTACCCCATGGAAGTTAGCGGGCGATTCTCTATACACAGTACTGTGTATATCGTAGGTCAGGACATCGGTTCTGCAGGTTACATCAATGGAGATGCAGCTGTTTATGGATAACCAGCTGGACTAACAGCACTTGTCTGACGCATGCGACCAATGAGCGCCGTATGACGTGTTCGATGGGTTCGTTACCGTATCAAGACGCGTCTTGACTCACTTCACTCCAGGGAGGTCTTCTCATGCACAGCAGCCATCAGGCACTTCCTTCCAGTGCAAGGCTCGACTGCGCTCCACTACATCCACAGCAATGCGACCGAGCTCTACTAGATTTCATATGGATGACTGTCAAGCCCACAAGTTCGCGGCAACCGTCGGTTGACGCATCCTGCCTGTCACTTGTAGATTTGATGTCAATCCGCCAAAGCATATTGTTGCGTACGATTGAATAACTAGCTCGTTTGGACTATAACCTACATAGCTACAGCTCAACGACGTGTCAATCAAGATTATGGCGGTCCTACATAAGAAGGATTTCTTCTCTCTCTTTAACAAATCTCCTTATGCATTGTACGATCTTTCTTCGGTGTCTGTCTCTTCAGAGTTCTGCCAGAACCTCTCAAGCATTTGTGATATGCCGAAGTTGAAGTGGGCCAGCTCCAAGGACAAACCAGCCGCGAACGCAGCCGCTGAACAATCTGCCGATGCAGCCTTGCAGAGGCCGCGCTCAAGCTTCATTGAGAAACTGACCTCATTCATATCTCGGCCATCTAAGCTTAAGCGCACACAATTGTCACCAAACCTGGGAGCAAGCTCAAAGGATTTCCCTTCTCGACAACCTCAACCAGCCACCCATGGACAGTCGGTAGCTTCTGCTCACCCACCAGAGCTGCCCTCTACCTTGGGACACTCTCGAGACCCAAGTGCCTACCACTCCTTTCCGCCTTTCCAAGACTCCAGACGACGGAGTTTCGTGGAGTCCCTTTCATCTTTCAGCAAAGCACTGACGGGAAGATCTAGTTCAGGTGCTCTGACTAACAGGGCCAGCCGTAGCAGTCTCACTTCGACCAAGTCTCGCAGCTCTCGCAAGTCCCGTCGCACCCGCGAGATACCGCCGTTCACTCCAGTGCCGATTGACAACGACCGACCCGTAACGCCGTACACCAAGCCAAACGCCGGGGCCCACAGACTTGCGGACAACTCACCACGGCAGACCTCCACAGGGACAGATTACAGCCAGACGGTATGGTACCGGCCCCTCGGACCCCGCCTATCACCCAAGGCACCACCCCGCCGTAGATTTTCTTCCTTCTCCACCGCACGCTTGCTCTGCCATCATGAACCCCACCGCCCCACAACCCCCGTCACAGGACCATCACCAAGCCCCTCCCAATCCCTTCAGCGCCGCAGTTCCTCCCGCCCTCGTCCAGCACCCTCCACCCCTCCACCTCACCCCCCTTCCCCCATTCCCGAATCATCTTCCTCCTCCTCCGTCCTCATCACCACCTTCCCCCCCTCCCCCTCATCCTCATCAACAGCCAAACGCCCAGCCACTCCACCAACCCTACAGCTGCGCGGCGGCGCAGGCGACGATGAACGGCGCAGGGTGCCCGCGTATCTGTGGTTCTTGGCCGGCGGGAGGGGTGGACCGCCCACTGTGGAGCGGTATAGGGAGATGCGGAGGCAGGAGAGGGATATCAGGAAGTTGGGGTTTTGGAGGGTTGTGTTGAGTGGAGGGAGGGTGAAGGGGACGAGGAGGGATGTGGAAGAGGGTGCGGGAGAGGCAGCCGCGGCGCCAGTGCCAGTGCCAGGGCCAGCTCCTGTTCCTGCTCCTGCGGCTGCTCTAGATCCTGCACCGGCTCCAGCGGCTGATCCAGCTCCAGCGGCACCGGCGCCGGCACCAGTAACGCCAGCGGAAGGTGGAAGCGGAGCAGGAAACGGAGAAGATGCCGCTGATGGAGGCGCCGCTGGAGGAGGTGGGCCTTGAGAGATGGATTGAGGGAGTGCTGGCGCTTTGTGTCTTGAGGTGATGATCTGACAGGCGTGGATCTGCTGCTTTATTACACACAGACGGCCTTTGGGAAGCGGGGTGTGTTTACTGCATACTGTGTACTATAAATTCTGACCAATTTTGCTGTGCAAAGACTTTAGGCAATGCAACTTCGACTTTTGAGAGGACTTGGGGAATGCAGCATCACGTGCTCATGATCTCCAAAAGCCCGGCCTGTGGATCGGGACGTTAGTGCCCGCTGGGCGATCTCTCGCTTTTAACGTCAACCGTTGTTCAGTCCAGTGACCAATTCGCAATGAATTCGTGGACGATGCTCTTTGATGAATGCTGTCTTATTCTAGCTGGAACCATACAACTGCGTACGAGCCCAACATTGTCGAGTGGATAGGCATGCGCGCCCGCGACTGCAGGGCTGATGATGCAGATATGGCGAAACCTTCCCAACCCGCCATGCAGAGTGAAAGCAGCGTGACGTCTTAAAGTGGAATTTCGGTGTGCATCACGGGTTCCTTCTTTTCCACCTGCACTTTAGATATAAGTAGAACTGAACGATGTCTCTCTCATTGCCCCATTGCACTCGTCAATCCCAGAACGTCTCCTTCACTTCCCAACGTTGCATTAATCATTGGCGCCTACCAAAGAGGTATATTATCAAGCCTATGTGTATCGTTGTTCCTAGATCTATAACAGCTCACATAACCTCCAGATTCTCATCTCCCGGACACAACCTCCTTTAATCCCCATCCCCCTTCCACATTCGCGCACCCACCATGTCCAACAAAACCCATTCCGGCGCCTCATCCTGGGACTCGCACGCCTCCTCCTACACCAGCACCGTTGAACGCATCACCCGCCAACCCAGCATCGACCTGATCACCCACATCAACTCACTCAAACCCATCGACGACGCTTCCTCCCACATTCTCGACAACGGCTGCGGCACCGGCATGCTCACCGCAATGCTAAAATCCCGCTTCCCCTCCACGCGGGTCCTAGCCGCCGACATCTCCCCCGGCATGGTCGACGTGCTGACCCGCAACGCGGCAAAGCAGGGCTGGACGGACGTCGAGACCAGGGTGTTGGACGCGACGAACCTCTCCGGGCTGGCGGACGAGAGCTTCAGCCACGTCTTCAGCACCTTCATGATCGGCAGCGTCGAGGCGCCCGCGAGGGCTGTCGCCGAGATGCACCGCGTAGCGCAGCCGGGCGGGGTGGTCGGGATCAGCACGTGGCGGGATCCGACGTGCTGGAGCGTCATTTGGGAAGAAGCGGTGCGAAGTTTCCAGCCGGAGTACCAAGCGCCGAATATCATACATCAAGAATGGGCGAGTGTGGAAGCCACGAAGCGGAGTATGGAGACGGCTGGATTCAGGGAGGCGGAGGTGTGGGAGGTGCGGAGTCCGTGGGGGTGGACGAATGCGCGGGAGCCGGTGGAGTATGTGTTTGAGGGCGGGAATCCGGTTGTGCAGTTGTTGATGGAGGGTTGGAGGAGAGAGGAGGTTGAGGGGAGGATCAGGCCGGAGTTTGAGAGTATTGTCAGGGAGAAGTGGGGAGACGGGAAGGAGTTGGCGGAGGTGGCGATTTTGGCGGTGGGGAGGAAGTAGGAGGTGTTTCGTGGGCCGGCGAGTGCGAGGTTGAGATCGCTGGATGGCTGCTGAACGGCGCTGTTTCGATTTCGTCGTGGGAATCCCTCCGAGGATGAACGACGGACGCGAGGACAGTCGTTCGCTGGTGAAGTTCAATTGTGTGTTCGGCTGCTTTCTTGTACTGAGCTATCCATAGTTGTGGTGACCGAGCTCTTCGGCGCGGTATTGAGTCGCTGAAATGCTCTTGCTCCTGAGGTCTCTAGACAAGATGGGGTGCAACGTCCCGAGATTGCTTCTATACGTCTTGTGCGAGATCGTTTCATAAGGATATGAAGATTACCCAATTTAAAGACATGACTGTTAGCACGAGTTTAACCACCCGGTGACGGAGTCTTCATATAGATCGGGGACGGGGAGCGTGCATGGAGCATGCCGGTAGCTTCTGATCCATCATGTGGATGTAAGACGAGTTTTGCTGCCTGTGGTTGTGTGTCCGAGTCTTGGGGATGGCGCACGTCTAGACTGTTTGGTCAGAAAGGTTGCAACATGTGCAAGGACAGTGCATCCTACCCGCGAAGTTCTCAGCCATATTGATAAGAGGCAATAAGATCAGAAGTGGTGGGAGAAGCTGGCCAAAAGTCCATACCTCACCAAGGCCGCTGTTTACAGAGTCGGAAAAGAGCTTCACTATGCCCAGAAGCCATAAGATTGTTGAGACTATCCAAATATAGTACCCTCGAGGAACGATGGCGTGTATGAAGGTGATGGTGAGACGCCGCGATGGCTTGTTCCTCTTTACCATCAGAGATTCACAGATTTTGATGCCTATCCTCATGAATGGGCCACTGGGGGGGAGACCTCAGATATCCAGTCGTTGATGGTTCTCGTCGCGTCCTGGGTCAGGCCGTTTCCTTTGTCATATTCACAAAGCGCCTCTCGCACCTTGATTACTTGATCCGAAAAAATCGCGGAGAATAACAGCACGACTGCCTGCAGGGCAATAAAGGAGAACCAGATAAACCAGACCGCAAAGACAGTTTTCAAGATGATGTGCTTTTGAGGGAACACTGACTTAGGGAAAGCTAGTCCCAGCCACAGCGCAAGCGTCACGAGGACCAGGAGTGCTCGAAACAAGGCGAGCTTTCGATGACGGCGTAGAGTCGGCCGAAGTGCTACGGGAGCCGCCAAATGCGTGAGGTTCGAGTAGTATACTACGTCCACCGCAGCGCGCTGGTTGCTTATGATCGAATCCGTTGGATGAGGCACAGGCGGCTATTTCATGTAACCCAGTATCATGAAGAGCGCTCCAGTTACGAGCTGCTGATTAGCCAGGCTTAAAACCAGGATTTCTAGGGTTGCAATCCAGAAAGATGGCAGGATATTGTACGGCGTCGTGCCGAAGCGATCAAGCGGGTCTAAAAATCGATTGGAAGCACAGGAACCGATGAGAAGATGATAAGGTCGACACTGAGGAATGCTAATATTTATCATTTTACTTAGGCATCAAAAGCCAGCGCGGCTCGCTGCCGTCAATGGCACTCCCGCCAGCGTGATCGAAATCTAAACTGCATGGCAAAGGACTCAGTCGTGGATCGTACGACCGTACAAGCCTCGTGGCTGGCTGAAGAGACACGCCGATGACCATTTTAAGTTTGCTTATGCAAGTTCGACTGGAGTCATTGGCTGCAGCTGCGAGTGCGGCTCAGTGTCGTTGGAGAACTTGGCGGTGGTGGTGAGTCTGTACCACTGCACCCCGCCTCCAAAGTTTACAAAGGAAGCGGGATCGTGCATATGGAATGCCACAACAGACACATTTCGATACAGCCACAGCCTAAAGGGGTTCATGGCTGTTGATGATCGATGAAAACCAGCGTGTTTCCACCGCATAGCTCATCAGCCCTAGCCGAGAAAGGCTCTCCGAAGATGCGGTTCGAAGTGCACCTGCACTCAGCCTCCTTGGACAACAGTGAATTCCGTCGCACTGGCTCATCATCCGCGGACGATGCGACGACCATGCATGCGTGACAGGAAGCCATGCCCAAGTCAATGTCAAGCCGCTGTCCGGCGCACACTGCCTATACCCTAATCCTCTCAAAGCTATACTTCCCAACCCTCTTACTAATCTCCTGTCCAATCTCCCTCTTACTCTTCTCCTTGATCTCTCCACCCGCCCCAACCTTCGTCCCCTCAATCCTACCCTCCACCTTGAACCCCAGCGGCAGCACTCTTTCGTCCTCAGCCTGCAACTGCACCGTCACAGGCTTCTTCTTTCCCTTGCGATCCGCCTTCCCGAGCCCCTGCGTCTTCCTTCTCGCCGCACCAAACCTCAAAAAGTCATTCAGCAGCCCCTTCATGAAGCTCGCCTCGTGAATGCCCTCAAGCGCCGCTGAGATCTCCGCTCGCAGAGAGACCAGCAAGTCGTCCGCGCCATCGGTAGGATTGGCAGCTCCAGCAACAAGCCAGCCACCCGTGCCGATGGCATCAAGCGCGCAGCTGAGCAGGCTGGCGATGATGGTGATGGCGCGGTCGGAGGGGTCGCCGACGAGGCCGTCGAGATGCGTGGGACCAACGTCGATGTAGCGCGACGTCCAGCCACCATCTGCGAGCTCGATGCGCAGGATCTGGATGAGGAAGATAAGTTCGTGCTGAGTGAGGGCTGTGCGGAGGGTGTGCGTGATGCGTTGGGGTGGGAAGGAGTGTAGTTTTGTGAGAGCTTGGCGTAGTGTTTGGCTGCGAATGGACAAGCCGTCCTCGAGGGTTGAGAGGGCGTAGGAGAGGTCCTGGGAGGCGGCGTCGGCTTCTGAGTCGATGTGTGAGTCGAGGTCGCCGTTGGGAAGGTTTGCTGAACCGTTGGTGAGGAGGTGTTGGCTGATTTGCGGCAGAGGGATGTTGTCAAGGCTTTGCACGAGGATTTTAATGGCCTGGACCACTTCGGAGATCTCCAGGAAGGAAGACTGGTTCATAAGGTTGTGGAGCAGGCGCATATCTGGATCAAACTCAACAATGGCCGAAACTAAACTGCCAGCGGTAACCTCTCTCAGCCGGTCCTTGAATGGCGAATGTTTTCGTAAGGCTAATTCAACGGAGTCTGTTGTGAGGTAACCCATTGAGATGAGCCATCGAACAACGTTGGGCGGGAAAAATTGTATGAAAATTGATGATTGCTCTACCGCACTCTTGCCTGATGCAGTGACACCACTTACGCTGAGCGTCCAAGCAAAGATCTTACTGAGCGCGTATAGTGCTTTTGGCCGTTGGGACTGACGGCGAGGATCTGCAACGTCCTTCGGACAACGCCAGTCGATCGGCGAGTCCGCCGGTGGGTCCCTCCGTAACTCAAGCTGCATGTGGTCGCCAGACTCCTGCTCAGAGTGCCCGGAAATACCATTCGTCATACGCGGTTCTGTCATCCCATTAACCTGTTCGCCCTTGGAGGAGGACGACACCGCTTCCATGTGATTATGCGGGCCTTTAGGTTTGCTGTGCCGGCTACGAAACTTCGTGTTGACGGCTTGGAGAAACGACCGCTCAAACTCGTCGATGTTGCGTTGAGCGACAAGCTCGTCGAGTTGCGGTTCTAGCATCGACCACTCTTCATCGGAGGACGAGATTGCACTCGACGAAGTTTGGTCGGAAGATCTGAGTTGTTGCGGAAAGTCAAGGGGTTTTGTGCTGGAGTACTTTGTGCTCACCCCTTTGCTGATTGAGTCTATCAATAGATTGTCACCAGTCCTGCTCCTCTTAGGTCGAACATGGCTTGCGTTGAGTTGGACGCCGACAAGCTCGTTAGCGGCCAAACCAACAACAAGACCAAGCTCAGAAAAGTATCCCAGGAGCTGCAGTGAAGAGTGCTGGGGCTGCAAGGCTGATTGCTTCCTTTTCTTGTCCTCAGACCCGCGCTGGATACTTGAACTCAATGGCAGCAGGGCCTGCACAGAGTTGAACTTGACATCGAAGATTGCGCAGAGTTCGGAGGATGCAATCATGACTGTTGAAGAGGACAGCCGAACAGAATTCTGAAATGCGTGGCCGGAAAGACTGAGCTCAGATGTCGTGCGTGGAACTGTACCCGAAAGGTCGTATGTGACAATAGCTCCTCCAAGCGATTTATATAGGGTGCCCGAGGACGCATGTATAGAGTACTGGGGCCGAGACGTCGGTTTGGCATCTTCCATTGACGTGATGGGAAGCTTCCACTCAAGCAAGTGATGCAACGGAGGACGATGACTGGTGATGACATCCGTTGACCGCGGCCGTATGGCGAGAATACGTACGCTTCTGCCCTGCTCTTGCAACGCGGCTTGATCCAGCGGGCGCGACACGAGACACAGAAGTTGTGTTGCTCCTACGACATCCGATTGTGTATCACCCGCCGGGTCCAATGAAGCTAAAATGTCCTCCCGGCTCTTGAGCAATCCTTTTCGAGCAGTCCCCCCGTCCGTCAGCGCTGCATACTCCACTTGTACCAACCCTTTGGAATGCGTGCCATCGCTTGAAGGAGCAACGCTTCCCAAACTGACGCTCCATCTCTGCGCTTTCAAGTCCGCTGACAGGCATTCGAC